>PVKN010027500.1:0-13527 GCA_004027915.1 Capromys pilorides | reverse complement strand
ACTCTGAGATGAGAATTGGGACTGGGCGTGGTGTTGCGCCTGTAATCCCAGCACTCTGGAGGCTGTAAATAGGAGATCACTAGGAGGCTGAGCTACGTAGTGTGAACCCTATAGATTCTGTAGACTCTCTCCTAAATATAGAAGAAAAAAAGAAAAGAAAAAAGATGGTGGGCTCTGAAGATTCTTGGCAGTCTAAGCACATGCGTGGTAAACGCAAAGACTCAAATTTGATCCCTAGTACTGCATGCCACACCGGCCCAGCAGAACAAGACTATGTTAACTAAATTTAATAAAATAGAGATGTTGCTCCACTGTTTTCTGACTCATGCTATTAAAAGACTAGGTCTGCTGGCTTTCTTATCTTCCTTCCTCTCTGTGTAACGTGTCTTTAAACTCTTAATGCTGTTAAGCTTTCCTCTTTATCATTAGCTTTAAGAAATAGCAACGCTGGGCTGGGGATGTAGCTCAGCAGCACAGTGCCTGCTTAACAAGTGTGAGACCCAGAGTTCAATTCCTGGTACCGAAAAAGAAAATAGTAAAGAGAAGACTAAAGGGAGAGGCAATAGTGATGTTATCTTGGTATCTTTTTATCATGTGCCCTGTCCTTGGGAATCATTAGGCTTCTTGAATCTGTGGTCTTAAGGCTTAGATCAAAAATGCCTCACCCCCCCCCCCCACCTTATGGATTCAGAGGGCTCTGGGGAAGGGGGTGATTGGATCATGGGGGTGATGTGCCCATTGGTAGATTCAGCCATTGGTAAGTTCAGTGGCTGAGTGTCCTTCTCGGAGGTGGGGCCTAGAGGGAAGTGGTGTGACCTGAAGCGGGTCGTCTCCTGCCTAGATCCTCCCTTCTCTCTACTTCCTGGCTCCCATGATGCGAGCAGCTCTCCTTCACCAGGCCCTTCCACCTGCCCTTCCTTCTTTGGGGCCAGCTGACTACAGACTGAAAAGGGGACTCAAAGTCAACCTCTCCTCATTCAAGTTGTAGATGTTGGGTATTTGGTCCCAGAGACAAAAAAAATGACTAAGACATGTAGGTTTATAGTTTTTATTAAATTGGGAAATCTTTTGGCTATATTTCTTAAAATATTTTCTCCTCCCATTTCTCACTGACTTCTGGAATTCTGATTATGGATGGAGCCTGACTTACTACAATGGTTCTATGTATGACTTTTTTACTTCACCATCCAGTGAAAGAGCACTCATCCCATCATCTTGTTTTTCACTTTCAATAAAGTATGCATTCAATCACAGAGATAGTCGCCGCTTTATTATAAAATAGGCTTTGTGTGAGATGCATTTCCCCAATTCTAACCTAAGACAAGTATTCTGGAGATGTTTAAAATAAAATAGGTGAAGCTATAATGTTTAACAGGTTAGGATATTAAATGTGTCTTAGACTTAGGATCATATCTGCAACTTGTGGTGGGCCTATTAGAACATAATTCCATCATTAGTCAAGGAGCGTATAGATTAGCTTGCTCTAAGCTGTTTTTATGAAATCAGTCTCTCTCCCTTCTCTGTCTTTCCCTCTCTCTCTCAGTCCCTCCTCCTCTCCCTTCCTTTCTTTCTTTTTCCTTCCTTCCTTCGTCTCCTTTCCTTTCATTTTATTTCTGGTATTTTTTTCGTTGTGTGGTTTTAATTTATACTGCTGCATCTTCATAATCATTAATCTTCTCTTTTCCTGTGCACCATCTAATCTGCTGTTTATCTATTATTTTTTCAACCCAATTATTGTATTTATTCAGAAGTTATATATGGGACTTTTTACATATCTTCCATCTCTCTCTTTAATACACCTTTTCTCCTACCTTGTTAAACATATAAAACATAGTTATAACAGCAGTATGATTTTCTTTTCTTTTTTTTGTGGGACTGGGGTTCAAACTCACGATCTTGCACTTGCCAGGGAGGCATTTGTGCCATGGAGCTATCTTCCCAGCCCCAGCAGTATGATTTTTCAACAAGTCAGTTTTCTACTAGTCTTCTTGTAGACCACTGTTTTTGTCTATCAATTCTGTCATCAGTGTAATTTCTATTTTTATTGATCAAATTCCTTCATAATTGTGTTTTCCCACTTCTCTATATCTCATCAATTTTTTACTGTTTTTCAGATATTGCTAATTTTACCTTATTGGATTCTGAAAATGTTTATGTCGTTTTAGTTAACATGAGAGATTAAATCCAGGCCCCATTATTCCACTAATGCCGGAAGTGGAAGCCTCAGGCCTTCTATTACACAGAGTAGCTCTTATTAGTTGGAGTAGCTGGAGACCAGGAACAATAGTTTCCTCTAATCCAGCAAGTTCTGAGCTGTAAATACACCTCTCCAACTTCTGTTAACAAAATGGTCATTTCTTTCTTCAACACAACCCCCCATCAGTTTAGTTAGGAAGAGAAGACTGATCCTTTCAGCTTTCTTCCTGGAAATCTGATTACTCAAACCCATCAGTTCATTAAGTACTTCCATCTTCCAAATTACTTCAGACAACAGTTTCAACAGTTACTGCGGCAGGCATAATAGGGGTCAGCTTTTCTTCGTACCTGCTATAGAAGTTTCTCTACCATCTTTTCCAGCCTTCACTTGCTTTCCAACCCCAACAGCACCTGATTTCTAGCCACAACTCTTATATCAATTATCTAGTGCCACAAAAATAAAGATGTCAGTCCAAAGTTTAGTTACTTAAAACTGCATTCATCTATTGCGCTTCAGAGGTTCGTAGGTGACTAGGAAGATCTGCCCACGTGGGCTAGGTGTGGCTGGTCTTGGGTGGGCTTGTTCTCTTGTCCATAGTCAGCGGGAGCCTATGGACCTACGGCACGCAGCCACTGCAGGCACAAGGTCCTTTCTGCTGGACAGTAAGCTAAGCTACCCCCTACAGCCCCACACTGGATAGCGATTGTTTTGTTTCTAAACTAAAACCTTGGTATCCAGGTTCATTTGCAGTGGTGGTACTTTCTGATCTGTAGGTGGATCTGGGGGTGCAGTTTGGACTCTAGAACATTCGCCGTCACTATTCTAGGCTGTCCTTACTGGCACAACTTGGCTCCTCCGCAAGCTGACAAAATCAGGCTCTCCTGACCAGAAGCCAGCTCTGGCAGGTTCCCACCACCTTAACAGGATGCTAAGAGGAGGAGGCACAAACACTTAGACTTTTTCAAGTCTGGGCTTGCATCATGATTAGGAGTAAAACACAGGGGTCAAAGCAGGTCTTGTGGCCAACTCTAGGACCAGGAGGGAAAGTCATCCAGCAGAGAGTATAGCCCCAGGGAGGTGTAAAGTGCCCAGGCAGTAATGCAATAATTTTACTAGATACTAAAGCAGGTACTCACACTGCATGATCATCAGCATCCCCATTGTACAGATAGGAACCTAAGGCACAGAAAAGCGTACCTCTCCCAAGGTCAGGTACTATGTGCGGTGGAATTCTGGGTTGAGTCGGGGGTCTTTTGGTGGTTGAGACCCAGGGCTTAAGCAGAGCTGTACCTCACCCCACCCTCGCCTTCCCAGTCCCCCAGTTCCCACCCCCCACACCGGGATAGGCCTCTGCTCCACCTGGATAAGGGCCTTCCCGGCAGCCTCAGCGAAGGGGCGCTGCTGCTGTCCTACTTCGGGCACCGTCCTCACACAGAAAGCCACAGACCGCCTGCGGTCCATGGGAAACCTCTCTCCTGGTCTCTATTTCTGAACCTCAGTGCCCGTGACCGCACGGAGCAGTCTTTCAGGGGTTAAAAAACGAAGAAGAAAGAAACAAAAGAAGGAATAAAGTCAAGAAATGTGCCATGAAGCTTCTTGCAGCGCGAAGCAGAGAAAGTCATTTCCAACTTCTTTCATCTCGAAGATGAAGCCACTAAATAAAGGGGCAAAGCGGCGAACACAAGGGCTTTTAATCTGTCTCATCTCCTTCATAATAACTGCAAATTTTCCCTGGGCCCCTGGGAGTGAGCCTCTTCCCTCGCGCGGCCTTATCTCCCCCTCCACATTTCGCCGGCCGTCCCGGCGAGGCCTGGGGGAGCCGCCGCTGCCCGCTGCATTGTTCGCGGCCCGGGGCCCGCGAGGGAGGCGGCCGGGGAGAGGGAGGGGGCGCCGCGCCTTCATTAACCGGGCCTTTCAGATCAGAGCCAGGCCTTTTCAGCGGCGCTAATTAGCAATTTGGAGCCTTCCCCCCTCTGGAGAGACGCCTTCGATCTAACAAGTGGGAACAGCGCCGCGCTCCCCCCTTGCACTTAATATTGATTGTTTTTCTCCCTCTTTCTCTTTCCTCCGCTCCCACCCACCCCATTGTCCGGCTCACCGCCACCTGATAAGGATGGGGGTGCGGGGTGGGTGGGGTACTGCATCATTAATCACCGTTTAAATTCTGGGCTAATGATAACTTTCTCTCTTGCACTGAGAGAAGTTAATCTTTCTAGGATGCTGGGGAAAAGGGAGAGTTGGGCGGATGGTGCGGATGCAAAGACAGGACAGAGGACCGGAGTCGGTCCTGCCTGCCCCGCCCACCTCCCTGCCCGCCCCCAGACCCACTGGCACAGCTTGGAGGCCGAACCGCTGCTTCCTGCCCTCTGCCCCACAGCGGCCTTTCCCAGCCTGGAAAAGATTTACTAGTCTTCCAAGTTCTCTGCTCAGACATATTCTCCTCTCTGAAGACAACCTCGACTATCCTTGCTGCATTTCTCCTCCTCCTTCCGCGGAAATCTCATAGTACTCTTCGCACAGCACCGTCGTGGCGTTGCGGTGAATTCTGCGCAGCTTATGGGTGTTTGAGCTGAAACAGCAGAGATCATCGGATCTTTAAAATGTCTTTGCACAGTGAATGTTGAATGAATGGACAGGCGAAGTCCTGACTGCCGCGGAAGCACAAACTTTTATTTTTATCAAGCATTTAAGTGACACTGGCTACCCATCACTTTCTAGACCAAACATTTACTAACTACTACTATTTGAATATTGAATATCCCCCAGGGTCACTGTTGGGAGTTAAGGGACTCTTTAGAAGGTGGAACCTAGAAGGAGGTGCTTAGGTCAAGGGGTGGGGGGCTGGGGGTGGCTCAAAGGGGATTGTGGGACATGACTTGACTGTTTTATCTAACATGTGCTCCTAGCACAATATGCTTCTTTGTCAGGGGCCTAAGCCAATGGAGCTGACTGACCTTCAACTTGAACCTCCATAACCATGAGTCAGAAGGAGTCCTTAAACAAGAGTATTTCTCAGTAGTAAGGTTAAGCTGATGAATACCCTCATTTAACCCTCATAGCAATCCTGTAGAGAAGTGCCATTCCAACTTTACCGAAGAGGAATGACAACAGAAGGTTAATAAGGTACATCCTTAAAAGCACAGAGGTAGTAAGCAGGGCTGAGATTCAAACCCAGGCTTCAGGCTCCAGAGTTGGCATTCTCTTTTTCAGGACAGGGTCTACAGGGTCTCACTACACAGATCAGACTTGTAGTAATTCTGTTTTCAGCCTCCCAAGCGTTGGGATTACAGGTGCCGCCACGCTCAGTCTCAGTCACCATCTCAGAGTGCCCAGGATCGAACCCCAGTCACTGTGCTTGCCTAACCAAGCACTTTTTACTCCGCTGAGCTATCTGGCCCGCCCCAGAGTTGGTGTTCTTAAGCCAACCTGCTAGGACATCCATGATCATGACTTCTGTGTGGGCCCCTTCCTTTCCACCTGGTCAGAGGAAAGGTCTGGGATGGTAGCCTAGCCAGAAGTCCAGGCAGGCATAGGAGAGCTGTATAGGTACATATATCCAGGCTCTCACCTGGAAAGCCTCGTGTCTGCAGACCTTCCACCTGGCATTTGGCAGTTGGCCGCAGAGGAAGTGCTCTCAGTGGCTGCCTAAGCCCTGAGCTCCAGCACATGGCCAGGATCCCTGAGTCTTCCTTTTCACCCAAGGCTCACTGTGTTCACTGAGGCCGCAAGGAGCAAAATTCACAACCATTTCTGGGTTCCGCTGTGCAGAAGGGAGTGGAGTGGAGCGCCCTGGAGAGGGAGGGAGGGCAGGAGAGCCCCTGAAAATCCCCTCCGAATTATAAACATATCCTCTTTAAGTACATTTCTAAGGATAACATTTGTATTACTCTGTCCTGTGCCTGCAGATAGAGCCTGCTTATCGCCTCCATCTCCCCTCCTTTCTCTCCCCTCTGCTGGGAGCAGTCCCTATCTGAAGCCACGCTGGCAATCCGCTTCCCTGCAATTGTTTCGATCGAGGGGAAAAATTAATTTCTGCCTATCGTTAATTGAGAGAATTGTGTGGAAGGTGAGGGAGGGGGTGGGGGGAACAGAGGCAGGGAGGAGGCGGAGGGAAGCAATCGTGTTATTAACCGTGTCCCTTTCATAAGCAAATATTCTGATTGCCATCAGTGAGATGAGAGGCTCATTAATGCAGGAAGCAAAGAGGTGATTAGAGAACTTTTCGAGAGCTATTGAGCTAAGCTAAGCGGGAGGGAGGGTTGCAGGGATCTGGAGGCTGAGGGAATTTGGGGAGGACTGTGATGGAGGAGAAGCCACTGGCCTTTTAAATGGGCTTTCCCATCCTTCTCCCCTCCGCCCTCCTCTCCCCAGGACTTACCTTCAAACAGTCCTCAAAGCCATCAGCTCCAATTGGGAAGAATAAAGAAAAAAAAAAAAGAGGAGTAAAAACTTTATACAAGTTCCATCTCCTCTAAAAAACTCACTCTGGCACTACACTGGTAGTCTGCAGACCAAATTTTCTGACCCTCAAATATGTGCCTAATAGCAAGCGCTTTTTAGTAATTCAATTATCTCCATTACCCCCTTATTTGCCCATCCCTACCAGGTCCTGTTTATTGTCCTATCTCGCCTCCCTAATTTATGTCCTTGCCTGGTATTCTGCAAGCCCTGGTCAGGTTGGGCTACACAACCATGTGTTTGGGACTGAGAGGGGCTGGATGGCGACAGGAGGCATGTAGCGGGGGTAGGGGCATTGGTGCGCTCATCCTCCTGAGCCATTTCTCATTTCTGCCAGAGCTGCGCTCGTCACAACCTGTGAACGTTCCAAATTTGAGGTGCTTGGAGCAGGAGCCTCACCTTTTTCTCCCGTCTCCTTCTACTCCAGGATTTCCTTAAGGCAAAAGTGCTCAGCAGTACCTGCCCCATACATGCCAAGCACAGCAGAGAAATAGGAAGGAGTTGATGCCCCTTCACCAATGGGGACAGGAGTCTGTGGATAACAGGGTGTTCTCTACCTAGCTTCAAGGGTTTTGTGTAGTTAACTCCACTTCTTATAATAATGTCCTACCCTTCGCTATTGCTTTCCAGTGTCATCCTTAAAATGATTCATATCCACTTCTGCTTAAGCTCTGCTTTCAGGGGAATAGAAGCAAAAAGACTCTGGCCCCACAGACAGGAGAAGTCCACCAGACAGAGAGAGGGGCAGCAATGGCGTCTGACCTCGGTTCTTTATAGCTCTAGGTACAAAAGACACTAGAGATGAGGACATGAGCAAGGCCAGAAGAGGCAAAACCAGGAGCCAGGGAAAGTGTGGAAGTTACAGGTTGAGCTCAGATGGTGAGACAAAGCCTCATGGGAAGCTAGAGATGAGAACACCTAGGGACTGACATTGAATGCTCTGTTCAGGGCAAGCCGTGCCCGTGGCCAACTCCCCAGCCCATGGCCAGCCCTTGTGCCTGCACTTGGCCCATGTTCAGAAGCTGTGTGGTCACCTTTTGGTCTCCTACAACCCTCTGGATCTTTGCACCCAACTGTGCCTATGCTAAGTTCCCTGGGACAACCCCACCTGGTTCTTCTCACACCCACCCATTTCCCCAACCCCAGTCCTGAGGCCGGCTTTCAAAGTACACTGCTCTCACTGGCACAAAGAGCCAGAAGCAAAGGCATCTACAGGAGAGACAGCTGACATGGGACTCCAGAGACAGAGGGGCGAGAGTTGTTCTGACTCCCAAAACCCACACCCACAGGACCACGAGGTTCCCTTCTAGAAGCCAAATGTTCCCTTCCCACACAGTCTGACTTCAGAAATTGAAGATCAAACAAGATCCAAAGAGCTCTCTCCCCGCCACCAAAATAACATAAAATAAAATAAAAATAAATAAATAATAAGAAAGAGGAAAAGAAGAAAAGGAGTAAAGGGGGCGGGGAGAGAGGGAGAGGCAGTTGGAGATTTTCAGAACAATCTCCATTCTCGGTGGTGTTTTCTGTTTAAAAAAATGAAAAAGGAATGATGGAGAAGGGGAGAGAGTCAGACAAGTTTAATGATGTGTGTTCAAAGCTCAGATTGGAAAAATGACAGAGAAAAGCAGCCTGTTTCGGCACTAATAAATTGTTCTCTGCCGTAAGAGGCGCCTGTCGCAGCATTAATACAGGCCCCTAATACATGGGTCAGGGTTAAGTAATTCTCTCCGGCAACTTAAGCGAATAATGAAGCTGGCAGTGGCTGGTGGCGCGGTGGGAGAGATGGTCTATGCCGCCAGCACTTTGTCTTCATTTATTATGCCAGCGGCGGCACGGACGGGAAGCCTCCGCCAAGGAGATATCGCTTCATTTCGGCAAGGTAATGAAAGCTGGGTTGGGGGGAGGATAAACCAATTTGCCGGCTGACACTGGAAGGAGTGATTTGCGGACCCAAGAAGGGGAGAGGAGGGCCCGAGCACAAGAAGGCACAAGGCTAAGCCAAAGTGGGCCAAGGCACTTCCAGGAGGCAGAGACTTGGCAGGGAACTGGGTGGGGCAAATGGGCATACGCCAAGGCAAGAAGAGGGTGAAGTCGCAGGCCCTGGTGAGCCAGAAGGACAGTGGAAAGACCAAGTAGGAGTGAGGGGACAGAGCAGAGAGAAAGGCAAGAGAAAGGAAGGTCATGAGCACTGACAAGTAACACATAACTGGCTTCAGGGAGAGGAGTATGGTGGGAAAGCAAAGACACCGTGGCAAAAGCTGGAGATGAGCCCCAGCCCAGGAGAAGGGGACGGAGAACTTGTGCTGTGGAGTGTGTGTGTGTGTGTGTGTGTGTGTGTGTGTGTGTGTGTGTGTGTGTGGTGTGGGTTGGCTGGCTTGAAGCTTGAAGCATTTAGATCTCAACTGTTTTTGAACGGAGAGTCTGAGGATCCTCCAGGACACCAGGAAGGCCATACAGTTTGGTGGCTGCTTCCACTGCATAGGCTGGTTTAATGGTCAGAACCAACTCTGGCAGCTCCTGTCCAGCAGTGCTGTCCTCAGATGAGTTCAATTTTGGAGGGCGAGGGACCTGAGATTTTGTTCCTGGGGAAGCAAGGTGGAGTGTGAGGGGAAGCACCTTTCCTTCTGAACTCATGTGAATCACCTCAGGCAGGCCCAGTCCTGCCTTCACAGCAGGGAGCCCTCTCCTGAGTCAAGTGCTCAGGCCCACCTGCCCTGCAGGTCCATCCCTCCAGCTGCTTGGCCCAACTGCGAGTTGCCATTTGTCACATGGAAGGGAGCAAAACAGTAGGGTAAACCTGGTGAAAGGACTCACTACTGCTGCCAGTCCTGTCAGAATCATAGTAATGGTTGCTCTGTGAGTGCGTGCGTGCGTGCGTGTGTGTGTGTGTGTGTGTGTGTGTGATATTTTAGCAGGATGGACACTCACTGTGCAGGCCTAATCCCAGGCAGGATAGGCAGCGTCATACAACTGTTCAGTTACTGTCACTTTTTCTGTCTCTTCAGCACCAAGACCTCTGAACAGCTCCAGCTGTTCAGCTCTCTCAAACCAGCCTGGCTTTCTTCTCTTACGAAGTTTTTCAGTTCTCTAAGACCTGTTTTACACTTCCACCCAAGATTAAGACAAGTAGAGTAGATCTTCAGCAGTCAGTAAGTGGAAAACAGTCTCCACTTGCCCATTTCTCCTTCACTAATATGTACTTTTCCCCTTTTCCCCTGTGCCCAGACCTGCACATGTGTGTTCCTAGGGGGAAAAAAATCCATGCCCACATTCACATTCGCCCAAGTAGCAGCCCCTTTACTCCCCTGATGCGGGTTAAGGATTTCCAATAAGGACCAAGTATTTGAAGCTTAACACTGCAGTCTCTAGAGGAGCCAGGCCAATTTCACACTAATCTAACCTATGAGGGGAGAAAGCATCGGAAGCAAAAATTACATCAAAGAGAAGTTAATGCTGAGAAGCAGGCGACATAAAAAGGAGCTGCTTTCAGTTTCAAATGACTACACCAATCTGGATTAAGAGATCAGCGTGCTGAATGCCTGTATCACCACTTCTGTGCCCAGGCACCAGGCAGAATGAAGCCTTGTCCTCAGAGGTTAGTCTGAATGGGGGGAGGGGGAGGAAGCTTCTACCCTCTCTCTACTCTGACATAGGATATAGCTGGGACCAAGGACTTCTGAGAAGACAAATATGCCAGAGATCTAGGGAGAACTAGAAGAAAGTGGATCAAAATGGGGATCTTTTTCATGTGGGTGACTTTTTCTCTCTGTAGCTCAGAATTTTCAGTGATGAGGTTTTATTACTTTCGTGGTAACAAAAGTAAAATTCTTATCATTAGGCATTTGTCTTGGCATGATGCTTAACGCAGTTATGTTCCTACAAGTGAAGAACATGATTGTAAATGACTCTGCAGAAGGTCAGGACAGCGTGGCCAGTGATGGGATGGGAGGGCGACACTAATCCTAGGACAGTAGTAGGTGGCAGCCTGAGGTGCTAGCTGCTTGTCTTCACCCCTTTTGGGATGTGGGGCTCTGCGATGCTACAGCCTTAGCATTTCATGTAGAGCCTGTGTGGATGCCATTTGTTTAATGAGCAAATGCATGTCTGAAGGGAAGGTCTTTTGGCATTACAGTTGATCACAGAATTACTGCAACATAGTCATTTTAAACCCATCCTCCCTTTCCCACAAGGCCCCAAACCCATGCCCTGCTGCCCAGGATAGCATCCTGGCCTCATGCTTGTGGCACAGCGAGGGCAGCTTGGGCAGCCTATACCCTGT
Organism: Capromys pilorides; assembly: GCA_004027915.1. Classification (NCBI taxonomy): domain Eukaryota; kingdom Metazoa; phylum Chordata; class Mammalia; order Rodentia; family Capromyidae; genus Capromys; species Capromys pilorides. The sequence goes on along the minus strand of PVKN010027500.1, from coordinate 2,590 downwards.
CCCTGAGACCACGCATCCTCTCCATGCACCCACTTCTGGGCTTCCTCCTGCCCCTGCAGTCTGGAGTGACCCCCAGGATGGAGGAGACATAGAGCGACAGAAGGAGCAAGTGGGCCGGCCGGAGGGATCCCTGGGGAGAAGCCGCCAGTCATTCCGTTTTAAGCGGAGCTGAAGTGAGACCAGCCTTCTGCCCACCCCTCCTCCTGCCCACCCCCAGGCAGCAGCCTGACAAGTGTAAATCCCAGAATGAATGAAGGCGCCCGGCCTCGTGGAGCCCACTGTCTCCGCGCGCATCTCCGCGCTGATTGACTTGTCGCCTCTGCGAGGCTGACTCTATCAGCTCCTCGGTGCCTCCAATTCCAGGTGTGATTTAGTTTGGAGATGAGAGGTGACAGTTAACATTGGTACTCGTCACTGTAGATCAGACGCAGTCACGCTGTCTTCCCTTCCCCTCCTCCTCAGCCGGCCCGCGGGCTCCCGCCTTCCCGCCGCACCGCGGTCGGCGCTGGGGCTCTTGCAGCACCCACCTCGCGCCCGGCCCGCCCGGCCACTGTCGTCCTGCGCGCCGCTGCTGGGCTGCGTTCCACCTTCCGTGTCGCCAATGGCGTCCTCAACGCCCAGCGTCCTTCCGGAGCCTCGGTTTCTCTCTCCCACAAAGCCAGGAGTCCTGTCTCCCAAGAAACCTCGGAGCGTTTTCTTTCTCCAACTCCTGCGCTTTCTGATTCCTGGCAGCGCAGTTTCTGGGCGCCTCCGTCCCCGCTGCCCCTGGCTCAGCAGTCCCAACCGGAGTCCGTGGGAATGGGGACAGAGTTTGGTTCTGGTTGTTTCTTTTGCTTTTTCATTACAATGCCCAATCCCTAGGTGCCCAGATCAACGAATGCGCCCCAGGACGTCATCTCAGGGAGACTTAAAACAACTTAACGCTTCCAGCTGCTGCCCCAGGTCGCTCGCGGTGAAAGAGATATTTGAGAATTAAAAACTCTCCTTGAGAGAAGCCCAGACTAGAGGGAAACAAAACCCTTCCATCCTGGAGGAGCTGGAAGAACCCAGAAAGTTGGTAACCAGGAGGGGAGCATCTGTGGCTGATTCTCAGAGGTGCACAGCCTAGGGAGTGGGGCTCCCGACCTTACGGCCAGGGTTCACGACCAACTCCTCCGCTGGAGCCCTGTGAAGTGGAGAAGCGCTTGGAAAGCTAATGGTCACCCCACACCTCCCACGGCAGCAGCCTCTCCTGTTCCTGCGGTCACCTTTGTCTCACCAGTGTCCGTGGGCCATCTGTTCTTCCTCCCTCTCAATGCTCTTGAAGCCCTCTTCAACCATTCCAGCCAGGCTCCCATGGCTGAAAGCCCCGCAGCCTTGTGCTTGCTGCAAGGAGTAGAAGGTGGTCCTTTGAAGCAACCTGCAGTCCTGCAGGGGCAGCCAACATGGCCCCCATCCTCTATTCAACAAGGCTGTCCCTCTATAGAGGAACAAAGAGTCAGAGAGCAAACAGTAATTGATTCTGTGGGGGTGGGAGAGGCCTGAAAGGAGCTAGTGCTTTCCACAGACCGGAAGGTAGCAGGGACAGAGAGCAGTGCTGAGATGTGGAGGCACCAATGGTGGGTGTTCTCGTGGCCACCCCAGGTCTCCAGCAGCATGAGCCAAGGCAGGAGACAGATGGGCAGGCACACTCTTGGAATGGCCTGCCTCCAGTGGCATCATGGAAATTCTTTCTTTCTTTCTTTCTTTCTTTCTTTCTTTCTTTCTTTCTTTCTTTCTTTCTCCCTCTCTCTCCTTTCTTTCTTTCTTTCTCCCTTTCTCTCTCCTTTCTTTCTTCTCTCTCTCTCTCTCTCTCTCTCTCTCTCTCTCTCTCTCTCTCTCTCTCTCTTCTATGTAACCACAATTACTGAGTGGAGAACAAGGCAGATGAGTTTCTTGTTCTCACAGAATTTAAAAGTAAAAGAAAGCACACAGTAAATGTGTGTGTGTGTGTGTGTGTGTGTGTGTGTGTGTGTATGTGTGTGTTGCTAGGGATGGAACTCAGGGCCTCATGCATGCTAAGAAGTATCCTGCTGCTGAGCTACATCCCCAGCTCTTGACAAGAAATGATTTCAACCAACAGTCATACAATTGGGAGCCTGAAGATCCCAGATCTTCTTATTAAGATACTGATATATGTATCTATGTATATACCCAGCAGTGTGCTCATCAATATTTAACTGGTTTTTCAGGAAGAAAACTCATTTACTCATTTTTATGGTACAAATATGCCCACAGTGGCTGAATTCAAGCCACCTGTACAAGCCACTGAATGCAGAGCTGGGAAGAGATGTGTGCGGTGACCACACGGCACACGAGCACACATGCGCACAGCCCTCACGCATCAAGATGCTGCACAGTTCCGACACACTCACCCAAGTGCCCATTGCGCCTCCTCGCCGGCAAGGGCAGGCTTTGGAGAGCGAGAAGTCTTGTCTGAAGACCTGGATGAGCAAAGCTCCTCGAGCCATGGAGAACCCAGAAGAGTTTAGATGTGGGGGAGAGGACAACCCATTAGATGAAAACTGGCCCCCTTTTTAGGCTTCTGGAAAATGAAATGTTGAGTGAGATG
>PVKN010027499.1:0-13505 GCA_004027915.1 Capromys pilorides | reverse complement strand
CATATCTTCTACTATGTTAAAAGCCCTCATTTCTCTATGATTTGAAATAGCTACCTGCCCACTTTAAAATTTAAAATTTTCTGTCTCTCTCTAGAATCAGAATCAGTGTTCTTCTCTTCCCTCTACCTGCTGCTTGGCATTTGAGTTCAGCACACTGTTAGTCTTGTTCCCAATATTCAGAGCAACCTGTGCTGACAATGTACTTGCTCAGTGACAAGGCAGCTTGTCATTGGTTGAGCAGCCAGGACTTTGCCTCGTTTCTAGTAGGTCCAAGAACCTGGCTTCAAAGTGGATAGCTACCAAAAAACTATAACAACTTGAGTAAACAAGGAGGTGGCTGTTGCTAAGCAACAAGGAGGAAAGCAGAATGCCTTGTGCTTAGGTCTTAGCAGTGTGCTACAAATAAAAAAAGACCTGCCAATCACTCCCAGTCCTCAAAGGGCCAGCTCAGCACACAGGTACAGAGGGGGCCTGAAGGTGGAGATTGAGCACGAGCATCCAGCTTTTCTCCAACACCCTGGTTTACAGCTTTCCATCACTACTTACCTTGAGGCGTTGGCCTGATAATGGGTCCCTGTGCTTTAGTAAGCACCTTGTCTCCTGATTTTCCTTTCCTTCCTGACACATTTTCATTTCTATGATTTGATTTCTTATTGGCTTCAGTTGGAGAACCTAGTTTATTCTTGAGATAACATTTCCAGGCCCTGATGTCAACCCCCACCTTACACACACGCCTCAGTCCTGGCAACTGTGTGCTCCCACTGTCATCCTCCCTGGCTTTGCCCCCACTAAAAGCTCTTGAGTTAGGGGCTTCCTAAATTCCCCCACGTTGCTACATAGTGAGTATTTTCTGGATTCTTCCTGGTTCTCCTCCGAGGTCTTTCCCTACTGAACTTGGAAGAACTTGGAAGGACTGTTGCCAGGCCCAGCTTCGCTTCTCCTTCCTTTTTCCTTCATTCCATACACATGTCCTATACTCTACTATCCATGACTCTCTGCTAAGTCCTCAAATATAATACTATTGTCTACTTATTCCTTCCCTGAACTGCTTTATTTTGATCTTTCTTTTGACCATGAAAGGGTTTCTAGCGCTTATGGTACAGTCATTAGGTGATGGTAAATGTTTAAGGACTTTCAGTGATAACAAACAGCCCACCATGGCACACATACCATAGGTCCATCACCACTGGCCTAGAGCAAGTGTACTACCAGAAGGTTCCTAACTTATAAATGGGTTTTATTCCCACATAGAAGTCTATTCAAAGACATTAATTGAGTCTACAGGAACAAGCTATTCAGTCAATATTATAAATTGCAGTTGGGCTCTTTTGTCATCCTCCACAAGCCCATTTGATGGGAAAATGCACCAGAAGTACTGCTTACCATTCTCCAACTTTATTTCAAAGGGTTTTGTTAAGGAATAGAATTTGGGTTTTGACTAGAAATCCCCAAACCAAAGCTCTGAGCTTCATCTTTTGAAAGGAAAAATCATTAGTTTCTAAAAGAGCAGATAGAACAAGAAAGGCATTATTCAAATGCAAAGACTTAATATCGTGGGAATTGGAATGAAAAGATTAGGCACAGACTGACCTCTGTTAATACTACCAGGAGACGATGAGTGGAGGTCCCAGATGATGAGGCAGGAGAAAGAGAAGGCACTATTCATTGATAAGCCTCACATCGGACTTGTCAGGATGATTCAAAAAGAGACACAGTGTTGGAAGCATAGCTCTGTGCTAGAGTACTTGCCTTGTGCACCCAAGGCCTTGGGTTCAGCCCTAGCACCACATAAAATAATAAAGTAAAAGAAAATCAAAGAAATCCTATCTTAAAAATAGCAAATTCAATGACTCAAGTTGGTCATAGGCAGATTAGCTGTATCAAATCTGGTCAGAACAAAACCTGAGACAAAAGCAAGAATATGAAGAAGAGAGGTACAAGAAATGGTAAAAATTTCCTTTATTATCTTCAAGAAAACACTTCAAAGAGATTCTTGCCCCTGCTCATCTGCACACCCAGCCACGCTCTTCCATTCTGGGTTCCTCAATGTAGTTCAGTTGCTCTACCTGAGCTAAGTAGATTATACAAAGGATAGAACTTTTTCCCTGCTAGGGACTTAATTCTGGAGTTGAGAGAATTGGACAATCATTCTATTGCTGAAGGAAAAAGATGAAAATTCAGAAAGTGTGTGCTAACATGTTCTGCCATGTGGCTGTGGAACAGGGAAACCAACCTTAATGCAGATAGGAATCTTCTCATTTTTTCATTCTAACTGAAGGGGAAAAGCAAAGTAGAGGAAGGAAACTAAGGTTTCTTAAGTGCTCACAATGTGCTAAATAGGACACTACACAGAGGTTGTCGAGGAAACCAGGCTGTAGTTCCAGAGCGTGTGATGCAGTCAGTGCTGGAGCCATTTAGGTTGTGATACATGATTTCGCACAGTGGAGAGTCAGAGACTAAGGGCTGCTTTGGCAGCTTGGAGTGTGCACACATGCTTCCAGAACTGCCAGTAAGGCGGCTTCTTCTTGTCTGGATGAACACTCCAGATATGAAAAAACCTCCATAGACACCTTCTGAGAATTCCTAATTTGCTTTCTATGTGGACATAGAAAATATTAGTGGTCTAGTCTTAATATCTACTATGTTCTGAATGGAAAATTGAGGGCAGTGTAGAAAAGACAGAATCCCTAAAAACTTGCAGAACAAGTTAAACACCCTGTATAACATGCTGCACAGTTGGGCTGTTAGTTGTTTGAACATCCACAGTTAAACTCCATGGTTTAATTGATGTATTCTATTTTACAAAAATGTGATTTTTTCACTGCCCTCAAAGAAACACTATTATCCCCTTTACTCATAATAGCACATTTTACTGACAAAACTAAAGAACAATAATATAATCAAGTGAGTGATGTTAATATTCCACAAAAACAAAGCCAAACTATAACGAATAAACCTAGTGATTCAAGTGGCACGTAATATTTCTAAGCTTGTGTGATTTAAGAGTACTACAAATGCAATCATTTCTCAAAATTGATAGGTCTGTGCTTAGAATAATTGCTCTTCATAAATATACTTGACTAGTGTGGCAAGCTAACCCAAGATCTGCATATTAGGCTTTTCAGAGAAACAGAAAAAATAGCACATGCACAGACATATTTAGAAGATGTATTATGAAGGATCAACTTATTACAGAGACTGGAGGTTTGCACCAAGGTCACCTAGAACCCAAAGGCTCAGAAAAGTTGATGGGGGAACTAAACTCCAAAGCCTTAAGTGTCCTGGCAGTATAATGGTCAACAGTATAAGACCTCCTCTGAGGCTGAAATTCCAAAAATCAGGAACATTGATGTTCAAGGGAGAGAAAAACTTGATGTCCCAGCTTAAGCAGTAAGCAAACCCCCTTTCTTCCACAATTTTGCCTTATTTGAGTCTTCAGAGGATGATACATGGTGGTTGTTCACACTACTGAAAGCACTCTTCTTTGCCAGGTCTTCAGGTTCAACCACAAATCTCTTCTGCGAACACCCTCACAAACACTCTCAGAGACGTGTTACTACCTGTGTGGGGACTCTGTTGTTTAGTCAGACAAACTTAGCCACCATATTATGCTTTGTATGTTTCATCTAAAAGCAAAGAATGAGATGTATGACTCCAAATTACCCACTCCATCCTAGTTAATCTCTTTCAAATGATACTCACACCAAGAACAAGTTGAGGTTTTCTTTGCTCCATGGCTCTGTTTAGAAAAAAAAATGTTTCCAAAAGTATGAGTCAAAAGAGAATTTAAATCAAGACAGAAAGTGGTTATAATATTGATGGTCAACAAATATATTAGTGCTTCAGAACTAGGAAAGCTCTTCCAGGGACTATATTGGAGAGAACTGCTCCTGCCACATTTAAAAAGATCCTGTTGCCATTCCTCAGGTGATAGGCATTTGGGTTGTCTCCAAGATTTAACTATGACAAATTGCACTCCTATAAATATCAGTGCACACATATCACTGTGGCATGACGCTTTCAACTCTTCTGAGAAGATACTCAGAAGGGGAGTAGCTGGGTTGAATGGGACCTCTAATTCTAGTTTTTTGAGGAATTCACAGTGATTTCCACAGTGGCCATACCCACTCAAAAAAGAATCTTGTTGCCCAAGGTTTTGATAGCTGTGCTAGATTGAATACCAGAGCAGGAGCAGTGACAGCACTTTTGATATTTTTTAAAACATTTTATCTCCATGAGATAAATTTACTTTTAGAATTAATCATAAAATGATACTTGTTTTCTTAATTTATTCTCCAGTTTTAAAACATTAGATACAAATATGAATCTTCAAAGATAGTACTCAAATTTAATTGAATCTTTCATGTATGAGTGAAAATGCATGAATCAAACAAAAATATTATGCTATACAGTTTGTACTCTGATGCACTGTTTTAAATTTTAAGCAGAAATGGGAATTCTGCAATGTCACATAGAATGAGAAAATTGAAGTAACTGAAGTTCTATATGTTCAATGCTATCATTGCTTTTGAGTCTACTGTTTAAATGTGGGAATGTGTAATGCCACTGAAACTCACTCAAATAATTCCTAATCGTTAATAATTTATTGCTAAACAAATATGTATAATTGATTTAAGACAGGTTTGGAACAGGGCTAAAAGCTGAAGGCTGTTCTAATTAAAAGTTAATATTGGATAAGATATTACAGAACAAGTAATAAATGTGCCAATTTAAGGTTTGCACATATGTCCTAAAAATAACAATATTCACAACAATTGTTTAGAGTTTAGACTTACAATAGATTTTTAAAGAGAAGAAATTTTATCACTGACACTGTTTAAAACTCGTGGCATGTGGTGATAATAAAAAAGTAGAATGACTTTACTGTTTTCCTTATTTACAAAAATATAACTTCTATGCCTACAGCTGGGTGTCTTAGTTACTCTCTTCTTGTTGCTGGGACGAATACCTGGTACCCAAAATGAAGGAGGGAAAGCTTATTTAGCTCACAGTTATTGGAGGTTTCAGTCCATACTCGGCCGGCTCCAAGGCAGAGTGGCACATGGCAGAGAACAGCAGCTCATGGCGGTAGAACAACAACCAAGGCAACAGAGGCAACAAACAAACCAGGCAACAGAGAGCAACAGAAACAGGGTCTGTTTCTCTGTCTCTCTTATATTACATACAGGCTCTCTGCCTCAGGATATCCACTTCAGATCATACCCACAATCCCAGCAGTACTAAAATCCATAATTCCAGCAGTACTAAAACACATAATCCCAGTCGATCATGAGTTAGTCTCAAACTCTAGAAGTCCCATCCCATGACTGTATGAGGCTTTGGGGATACAACTAGACATAAACCATAATGCCGGGCATAAGTCCACTCTTGGCATGCACAGAGAGTTTGAATTACGTATCTTTCTAGTATATTTGTACTACTAAGGCAAAGGTAAAAGTCTTCCAAAATGTGACTAATACTGAATTTCCTATCAGTTAGATTGCTGGTTAGCATCAGATTTCATTTAACTTTAATAAATGTTTAAATGTGTCCTTCCTTTGAGTGTTGCGAAGTCATATCAGTCATAACAATAGTCTTATCATCTTGATTACATAATGATATACTGCATGCTTAAGTGTTTGTTTTCCTAAACCAAAAAAAAAATCTAACCATAGTTCACATATATAGTACCAGATGGTCAACTTTTCAAAACTTCATACAATAAATGCATCAGAAAACTCTGCAACATTGCTTAATGTAATTCTTCTATCAAAGCACATTATATAAGGAAAAATAATTTTTACCCTCTTCAAGTTTATAGTTGCTAAAAGTATTCCAGGCTTGGAAATGAGACTGTGCAGCCATAACTTAGGTCTCATAGAAGTACACTAATGTTATACCAACAGCAATTAAAAGTATTTGTTTGTTACAGCTCTACTTAGTAGCTCAGACTTTTGGTCACTTTCTACTTATCTGATTAGCCACACTTACTTACAGCTGAATTATAAGGATCAGACAATACTTGCAAACAAACCCTTTTAGCCTTGACTAACTTAAATATTTCCAGTGCCTCTGAGGCCTTGGAGCCCACTAATCCCAACTAAACTTCTACCATGGTCCTTTGCTTCTGGCCAGGACATAAGGGCCAACTCCACTAAGCTGTTGCTGTCAGCGCTATTGCAAGTACTCATGCAGTGGCCCAGCCTAGAATTGAACCAGGAAACCTTTGTGGGTGTTTAGATTTGAATACTGGTAGCAGAACTTGAGGTTACAATCAAAGTGAAGAATGTGGACAAGAGAAGGGGAAAGAAAGTTCTCCAAGAAACCTGTGTCTGAGATAGCCAAGGGGTCCCAGGGTGTAGAAGATATGATCATTTCTCCTGGTAGGTGAACTGCCGCCCTAGGCACTGAAACTGTCAGACTGGCAGAGCCCATGTCCCTCTAATTCTCACCTGCACATTACCTAGTGGCAACAGAAGCAGAATCTTGGAGTAGATAGATGGTGGCTTAAATTAGCTTCTCTAGCCATACATAATAAATCTCTGAGAAAACAATGGTTTACACTATCTTCTCTACTAGCCAGATAATAATAAACATACATAACAAACATAGTTGAGAGATCAGCTGTAAATTTTATCCTGGGAAACTTCTGATTCTATAAACCAAAGGCTAGATATATTTGCTGCCTTAGTCTGTTCCCTGCTGCTATAACAGGATACTTGAGATTCGGTTATTTTTTTCTCACAGGCTGAGAAGTCCAAGATCAAGGTTCAGACCTCCCAGGGAAGGTTTCGTGCTGCAACATACCATGATGGGAGGTAACAGGGCAGAAGAGAGGAAGATAAGGGCCTGAAGTTGTCCTTTTCAAATGATATTAATTGGTTCATAAGAGCAAAGCCCTTCTGGGCTGATCACTTCTTAAGAGTCTCACCTTACAGTACTGCTACAATGGTAGTTACATGTCCAACACATGCTCTTTGGGGAAGTGTTCAAAGCATAGCACTAGCCTACTTCTGCCACCCTGTAGGACCCACCTGCTTGGGGACCACCCAGGCTCATCCAGCTCAGTCCTAGTTTCAACAATTCTTCTCCCATATTTATACCAAATGCCAAGAAACAAATGACAGTGTCCATTTAAATCTGGGAGAAGAAGGACGGGTGAGTTACTTTTTTTTTTTTCTCTCTCTCTAATAGCTGATTCATAGTAAAAGAAAAATAAATAGGAACCTTTCTATTTGTCATGGGGAAAGGCATGGAACATTCAACAGTGACTAGTAGAGCAAGTTAATAATTTAATGAATACACTGCTCTTGAGGGAAAACTTCTCAGAGTCTAGAAAATAAAATATTTACAAAAGTCTAATCAAATTGCCTCCTCAGTAGAACAAGAGACTGTTCTTCCTCTGGTTGTATCCTGAGAGTTCCAAGAAAAGGGTAGGAACAGACATCAGCGCCTACGTGGTGTTATGAAATAGTAACTAGATGAGGAGTTGATCCTCAGATGGCATAGAAGGGCTGGGAAAGCCTCCATCCTAAGCTTCAGTCCCAAGTGTTTGATAGCATGACAAGGTTTCATTGGTGCATTTGTACCATCTATGAATGACAGTAACTACTTCCTGCAGGGTTGTCTTCAAAGGCACTGACTTGGTCTCCAGTCGGTGTACCTCAGGCTCCAATTCTGTACCAGATCAACAGCTGCAGTTGTCATGTGAGGGTACAAACTCCTTGAACATTTTGGCTCCGTGATGCTCATCCCAAAGGAGCAGGTAGCACCCTGGCCGTGTAGACTGGACCATGAGCCTTTGCAGCCTAGTCCTGCACCAGATTATGGGCTAAACATTTCAGGTCTTGAGTGAAAACTGACGCTTCTTTCTACATCAGGTCCTCAGGAGGACAGCCAGTCCGGCTCCTTGTACGCCAAGGACTTGACTGGGGAATTGGGTGGTAGGTACATCATTATGATGTATGAATTTTATTTCAAGATCACAAGGGGAAAAATTAAGAAATATTTCTAATAAAATGGGATGTCTTTACAAGAAGAGGAAATTGGGACCTAGATACACACTGCATGCGAGGAGATGCAGATGACATGTATGGGCAGACAACCGTCTACACAGGAGCGAGGCCTGGGACAGGGTCTTCCCTCCACCGTGCAGAAGCAGTCAGCCCTTCTGACACCTTAATCTCAGGCTCCATCCTTCTGAACTGTGGGAAAAATCTAGTACTCAGCCACTGTTCTGAGGTATGTTATTCCAGAAGCTCTAGTAAACTAATGTACTAGTTATATATAGTGACTTTACTATAATATGAAGAAATAAGTATAATTTACAATAAAGCATTCATTTCCATATGTAAATACTCATGCACAACTATATCAAAAGCCATGTTTTTTGTTTGTTTTGTATTTTTTAGGGAAGGACCTACAGGGTGTTCAGGGTCTCCCTACTAGATTGGACTTGTAGTGATCGCCTGTTTACAGCCTCCAAAGAGCTGGGATTGCGGATGTGCGCCACCACGCCCAGTCTCAATAGCCTTTTCATCGCGCTTCGGGGGCGGGGCCGACATGACAGGCCCGGGATTGGGATCGAACCCCGGCCTTCAAAAGCCATGTTTTTACATCAACACTATCTCACTCTCTTCAGTGCCATTAAGGTACCCTGTTAAAACACCCAAAAGCATCTTTTTATTTCCAAAATATTACCTCACTGGGAAGTACTGCCTTGGTTCAGAATCACTGCACTACCAGAAGAGGAAAAAATTAAAAAAATGTTGTTTATGGATTTAGGGACACTTGGCTTTCAAGAGCTCAAAAAAGCACCTACTGGAACTGGCCTACCGTATATCCGGGCCCTCCGCCTCCTCTGAGAGGAGGGATTCTGATAAGAAATGAACGGGACCCGAATGCGTGGCGATTCACACAAGCAATAGGAGTGGGTGGGTAGGACCTGCGGGCGTCAAGCCCGGCACCTCTGCCGGCTGTGGGCACGTGCTCCCAGCTGTGCTTCTGTGTGTCTGGGTGTGTACAGGCAAGCGGTGCCTGTGTCTTGAGAAGTCCACGAATGTCAGCCTCCTGCTTTCCCATAAAAAGCCATTAGTATCTTCTTTTCACATGCCTAGGTATTATCGTTTAAAGTATTAAAACGAGCACGGGCTACTGTTGCTATTTTATTTTATTATTTTTATTTATTTATTTATTTTTTTTACTGTTGCTATTTTAAAAGACCAAACGGACCTAGGGGGAAAACGAGAATACGAAGCAAAAAAGGGGTGAGAGTAGTTTCAGCTGCAATCAAGACTGACAGAAGACCTTTCTCCTCTTTGCGCCTCGTTTTCTAGAACGTTCTCCCCATTCTTCACCTCCATCTGTTGCCTTTCCTAACCTTTTACATGTTGTTGAGCTGCGCTGAGAATCCACCAGAGGCATATTTTAAAAACACCTACGACTGGTTTTTGGAGAAAAGTTAGTTTCTTGATTTTTATAACTCTGGGATTGCGCTGTTTCCTGAGTCCTTGTCACAGAAAGCGAGCAGCCGCGGCGCTCGCCAGGGCGCAGCTGTGTGTCACGCTGTCCCCTCTTCCACGCTTGCAAGCCTCGCACTGTCTGCCCTGACGCCCCGGTCCTGCCTCCCGCACCCGCAGGCGGAGCGGCAACCTGGGCACCCCTGCAGCGGGCCCGCGCCCCCTCTTCTCTCCGGCCAGACCCGCCTGGCGGCGTGGCCGCAGCCGCAGGCGCCGCGCAGCGCAGGGGAAGCGCGGAGCCCGCAGGAAGCGGAGCCGTGCCGGGGCCAGGCGGGGAGCGCGGCGGGGCGGCCGCGGGGAGCGGGAGCGGGAGCCGGAGCGGGGCGCGGCGGGCGAGCAGGCGAGCGCGAAGCCCGGACCGGGGCCGCCGCCGGCATGGGCGCCAGCGGCCGGCTGTGCTCGGGCTACTACAGCCTCAACCGCACCTTCGTGCGGCCCTTCCGCTGCCCGCGGCGCGGCGAGGGCGCGGCGCTCCGCTACTGCTGCGGCTTCGCGGACCTCAAGTACTGCTGCAGCGAGCCGGGCAGCTACTTCCCCTACGAGCACAGCTACATGTGGAGCCTCAGGTGCGCGGGGCGGGCGGGGCGCGGCACGGCGGGGCCGGCAGGCGACGGGCTCGGTCGGGTCCCGCGAGGCCCAGGGCGAAGACGCCCGCTGGCAGCAGCGCGGGAGCAGGGGCCGCGGCGGGCGCGTAGGAGCGCGGGAGCAGGGGGCTGCGGCGGGCGCGTAGGAGCGCGGAATCTACCCTTCCAGACGCCCCTGGGGCTCCGCCGCCAGCGCTCGACTCTGTCGGGCAGGTCGGGGCGGGACACTGCTGGTCGACGGCTGCTTTATTACTGTTAGTATTATTAGCAGCGTCACCTTCATTGGGCGCACTGGAGCAGAAAGGAGGCTCCTTCGGGACTTTTTAAAGTATCAAGGTATTAAGTCTCCTTGGGGATGTGAACTCTGGTTGTGTTAAATTAAAAGATGGGAAAGGTGTGTGGGGCAGTTCGCGGGTGTGCACAGGACAGTGTGCTTTATAACTTGCTCTTTTTACAAGATCTGACACTGACTCCACCGCAGCAAACAAAAAACACCCCACAAAAGGTATAACGTTTAGTTGTGCTGGTCACACACGGCACGAAGTTGTAAGACGGCTTCTTTCTGGACCCTTGGGTCTTTGACTAACGCTAGGAAGCAACACAGACTTTTGAAGGTGGAGCCTTTCATATTTCTTTTACCTGTGATGGTAATTTTATTTATTCCAGCAAGTACTTATGCAGACACTTTTATTATTAAGTATTTTTCCTACCCTCCACTCTAAAAGACTGAAAACGATGAAGCTGATTCTTTAATTTTTGGGGGCTGGAAAATAAGTGAGGTCCCAAGATTGTAGGAAAAAATAATCTCCACTTTCATCCTAAATTGTTTCTTATAGACTTATTAGCTTTTTTTGGAAGAGAGAGAGAGAGAGAGAGAGAGAGAGAGAGAGAGATATTCCACTAGTAAGAATTTCTTCCAAACTCCTGGCATCATCCAGAATATGGAGCCTACACATTACTAAATCTTATTGCTTGACACAATAAAATATTTTTTTTCTATCTTGAAAGCTTCGAAAGGTTTCAAAAGGTGTTGCTACCTTTCAGTAAGTTCACCTCACAAAGTTGTGCTAGGATAGTGAAGGAGAAAGAAAAAGCAGAGAATTCCAGGTAATCCTCAGTAGATTATTTGGAAAAGAAATCTGTGTCACAGATAACCATGTTGTTTGGCCTTTTTGAACAGAGCGGTAATCTGCCTTTTAGTCTCTGCAGGCATGAATAATGGCACAGCCCCTCCAACAGAGAGATAGCAATGCCTAAATCAAAGTTGATTAGAAACTGTGGCTGTGAGTCCGAGATCTCTAAATAGCTCTAAAGTGACAGACAGCCAAAGACATAAAACATTTTTAAGATTTATGAGGGCACAAAGGAGTGAAGCCCCGGCAAGGGTCTGCATTTAGCACTGAAGAAGCGGACAGGACCACTCAGCTCCTGGGAAACAGAAGAATGACTTTCACTGATGACCTTGGTTGGCAGTGGTAAAGCTGGGCTTCTGGAGGTTAGAGAGCTCCGGGCATGCCACAGGGAGGTAAATGTATTAATGCTTCATTTTCGTCCTAATTTAAAATAGTTCAGTTGCAACCCAGAAGTTCCCAGCCCTTGTCCTGAGATTCTACAGTGGCTGGAGGAATTGAAGTGGCCAGGTAGGAGAACCGCCACAGTGCCGGGCTGGCAGCTTTGGGCCTGTCTTGGGACTTGAAAAGCAGCCACCATCTGGTGCCCTAAGAAAGCCTAGTTTTCCCTTTTCAGTCTGACCCCCACTCCTCTTGTCTTGTCTTATAAATCTCTAATGCCTTTGAATTTCCTTTGATAGTTTTTTCTAGCATCTAGGAAAATAATGTCCATTGGACAGAGTTGTTCATAAATGAAGACTCAGTAAGTATTTGCTGAAATGCAAATTTTAGGAGATTCCTAGAGCTCTGTTTATGACTAGGTTTCACACCTTTGAGTGATATTTCTATAATGTATGGAGCTCTGATAGCTGAGACAGCAGGGCCCACATTATGAAGAATGTTCTTTCACGACAGAAAGCAGAAAGGACATGCTTTTTGTTTGCACTTCAAGCTGCATTAGGGCAGATTTTTACTTTGTGTGTTGAAGTTCATATTACGCTGAATTTAAGAAAATTAACAATTTTACATTTTAATTGTTTAAATGACTTTTGATTTATTTTGAAGATGTTTTAATAATGGATTTCTCATTTCAGGAATCTGTCCAGGTGTCTAATCTCCCAGTGGTCTTGTGCACTAAATAATAAATGGGCTACATGTCTGTGTGTTCCTGTATAGAGAAGTGATTCTAACACTCCCTGACATAATCTACAAAAGTCACCTTTGGTGCAAACAAGTGTAAAAGCACTTTCCAGACAGAAATCCTATCCCCTTAGAGGAAAGGAAGGGCAAACCCTATGTTTAAATGCACAGATTCTGCCATAACATTTCTCAGTTTTATGTTCAGGGATGGGACCGACATTAATAAACCAAGCAGAAGGACTGTGGGAGCCTGATGTCTCAGGGGACAGCCTCTTATTTGCAGAAATGCGTTATTTCCTGAAACAAGGACAAGTGAAATAAGCATAGGCTTCGCATTCAATAGTGTTCTTCCTCCCAAAGTGACAGTGCCCCTAGAACCCCTGGTCACATTGTCCTTCCTCTCCCTTTTGTTGGTCTGGTTCCTAGTTGCTGGGAGAGAACAGAAGCCAAGACAGGGAGGTAATGAAATAAGAAATTATAAGTTTTTAAGGATGTGTGTTCCACCTTACTACAGGTAGATCATTCAGCATCAATTGTCGTTTATTTTCAAATACTGAATACTTTCTACAACCTCAGTATATGAACAATCTTAATACATCCACACAACACTACGGAAAAATCAAAATATCTTGGGTAGCGTAAAATGTAATTATAGATATTTACACACAAAGACAGACAGACACACACATATTTCAAGAAATGACACATGTTGCATAGTAGGTTTCCAAGATGATAATGTTTGTAAAAAAAAAAAAAAATGTTTGTTTTCAAGTTCCTCTTCCCATTAATACTGCTAAGTTTGCAGTGTATGCAAAGTATGTTACTTCTCAAATGATTTACATTAAAGGTAACTGCATTAAAGGAGTTATTGTAAAGTAGCACAAAGCAAATGCAATCAGATATGCACCTTAATTTTAGAGAAAAGTATGAGTTGCTGCCTGAAGACTAGAAGTCTTCAGTGTGATACCCTTCTCAAAAGTAAAAGTTTAGATTAAACTTGGACTTCATATGTATTCTCTAAGCATTGTTTTCCTTTAATTCAAACCTTTTCTTTTGTAATAGTTGTAATTTTGTGTAACAATAAATAGCATCTCACATACATGTCTCAAATAACTTTTTTTTTTTTTTTTTTTTGTGGGTCTGGGGATTGAACT
>PVKN010027498.1:0-13509 GCA_004027915.1 Capromys pilorides | reverse complement strand
GTGCAACCATTTACCTACAAATGCCTCAAATTCATCATTATTTATTTATTTTTTATTTTTTTAAACTTCATAAAATTTTTGAATATCCATTTAGGTGTTAATATACATATATTTCAGTTACTTATACTTTTGCCACTATCATTTCAAAGGATTATTGTGCAATGAGCTTTTCCTACATATTAATGTAATTGAACATTTTAAAAGACATCATGTATAGATTCAGCTCAATATTTTGCTGAGTATATGGATATACTACATTTTATTTTTTGGCAAAATAATCAGTTTATTTATTTTTCTTTTCTTTTTTATTAATACTAATGAGAAAGAAACAGCAATGACGCAGTTTCATAACAGGTTAGTAGGACAAATGCAATAATTAATACATTGTATATTGTTCTCATTATTATTTATAGCCCAATAGTGTTCCATTGTATATTGATACCTCATTTTCCTTATCCAGCCATCTGCTGGTGGACATGCAGGCCTCTAGGATTCGACAGTTATTAATTGTGCCTTTCTAAACATTGGTATGCATGTATCACTGCAGTATGGCTTAAGCTTTTTGGAGAAGACATGCAGCAGAGGGATAACTGGGTCATTTTGGAATTTCTAATCTCAGTTCTTGAAGAAGTCCCCATGCTGATTCACACTCCCACCAACAACGTAGGAGGCTCCTTCTCACCACAGCCTTGCCAGAATGTTATTGTTCGATTTCTTGTCATTCTTTTTAGAGTAAGATGGAATCATAGTGTTGCTTAAATCTAAATTTCTCTGGTGGGCATTTTTTCATCTATTTGTGGATTTCTTTTCATTTTTTAATTATTTATTTATTGATTTTTATGTATTTTAGTATAGGGTCTACAGATTGGACTCATAGTGACCCTCCTGTTTTCAGCCTCCCGAGCACTGGGTTTACAGGCACATGCCACCACGCCCAGTCTCAATCAAACCATCTCATTGTGCCCTCGCAGTGGGACCAGCATGGTACACTAGGATTGTACCCCAGTCCCTGCATCTGCCTAGGCAGGCACTTTAACCCGCTCTGCTATCTGGCCAGCTATCTGGCCTCCTCTGTGAAGTATCTGTTCATTTCTCTTGCTCATTTTTTTTTCCTCTTTTCTTTTTCTAAGACAAGGTCTCACTGTGTAGTTCAGGCTCTCCTTGCACTCACTATGTAGCATTTAGCCCCCGTTGTCCTTGAATGTGCAGTGATTCTCCTGTGTGAATCTCTTGAGTGCTGGGATCACAGCTGTGTGCCACCATGCCTAGCTTTTGCCCATTTCTTGACAGGTTCTTTAATTTTAGGTAATTTAAATTTTTGAAGTTTTTGTATATTCTAGATAGCAGCTAATTATATTTCAGATAATATAATTATAATATAATATAATTACATTGAACTAACCTGTGAGGGCATTTTGATTATATAATTTTAGTCAGAAGACAATAATAATCATGAACATATGGTTGTTTATGATTACATTAGAAGGCTTGTTTTTCATAGTCACATATAAGAATTTTCAGTTTGAAAATGAGTGACTATATTAAGGATAATGGAGACCGGGTTTTACCCAGTTAGAAAGAAAAAGAAAAACTGGAATAAGTCTTTGGTGTTGGTCTGGAATTGGGATTATTTGTACAAATTAATGACCTTTTAGCATATTGATATAGAAATAAATATACCTATTTGCGTGTACATGGGTGTGCGAGTTTATCTACTCATGCAGCCCAGAAAGCTGATGCATCAGCAGCAGTGAGCACTCCAGTGTCCAGATCCTGTTTCTCAAAAGTCATTCCCTACTGAAGGAGCCAGAGCTCCTTCATGAAATGATGGCTCCTGTGTTAAGCAGAGAGAGTGTGAGAAAAGCCTACGTGTATTGCTGCGTTGCACTGAGCATGTGCCAACAGGAGGCTGAGGGAGGCCCCACCGTGGGTATTTCAAGGCCTCGCCATAGAAAGCTGTCTTGCTTTTGAACTTAGCATGCAATCAGAGCAGCTTGATCAGTGGAGAGAAAGCTGATGAGAAGAAATGAAAAAAGCTGACGAATACTCAAAATGTAACTAACTCATTCCCCATCAGTTTCCTTGAGAAGGGGATTTGGAAATTAATATTTTAGCTACATTGCAAATCAATAACAACTTTACTGTGTGAAAAATGATATTTAATTTAATTGTATACCACTAGCTGTTGCTTCTTAGCCACACCACCCACACCGCCCTGCTTTAGCTAATTAATTTTGGACTGAAACTTCTACAAGCTGTGAGCTAAAAAACCTTTCCTCCATTACCTTTGGGTGTCAGGTATTTTGTCTCAGCAGTAAGAAGAAAGTAACTGTGATTTTTTATATATAAATTTCATTGTTTCTGTCCCAACAATCCTTTTCCTGACAGCTGATATCTGACATTAATACAATGTGGAAATCAACATACTAATTTTATCCACACCTGATAGGGATAATTTAGCATTACTTATTTAATCACAAATATTCCAAACATGTCTTCTTCCTCACCAATCTAGTTGAGCAACATCAACAGGAGAGTTAATCACAGGTATCCTACCTATGCAGTTGCACCAATAGAAACCAGCCTATAACCACCAAACAAGGGAAGTCCTTCATTGTAACAAGAGTAGAAAAATCTCCGACACTGGTTCTTCCAAGCCACCTCTTATCTTAGTAGATGTTTTACAGCACTAACAGCAAAACCTTAGGAGTTCTGTATTGCTGTCGGAATAAAGCATTCTCCATATACAAATCATGGCAAAAATTGGGAGTTTTCCCTTCTTTCAGCCACTACATTTTGCATCCTCCATTCTTCCATATAGTAAAAGTTTTATCTAGCCTTATGCCTACTAGGAATAACACTGCCTTCCATGACATCTTTGACATTAAATGGATTGTATAATTGGATTCTGGCCAATGGAAAGTGAATAGAAATAGAGAATGTTTCCTGTGGGTCTTTCTTATCACTCTTTGCCTTTCTTTCATACTTCAGGTTGGGTATTGTGTAAGTGGCTTCTACCAGGTGGGCAGACAATGGTAACTCCTTGGCTAGAGCAGTGCAGTGAAGTGCCAGGTGGTACCCAGTGTCACTGAAGCACCTTGCTAGTTTGATCCACTTAGCTCAGCTGAGAGAGGTAAGAAATGACTTACTACAGAAATGGCTCTTATCTTGTTGGCCATGGGATTCTGAAGTCTTGTGTTGTAGTGAGATAGCCAGTATTGTAACTTAAACATAATTTACTCTAGGAAAAAGAAAGGTAGAAGAGGGGAAGAAATAGAAGAAAGATAAACTTACCAGCCTCTCTGCCATGACTAAGAGAGTGTTCACTGCATCCAGGCGATGACTAATATCCTCCCAGTAGGAAGTCAGGGTCACAACTGGCTTTGTGTGGGCCCAGGGTAAGTAGTAATAGTAGTTCCCTGGTATGGAACATCAAGAGTCAGTGAACACTGGGCCCTTAGACAGCAGGTTCATTAAAGAGATGGGAAGACTGAACTGCTGAGCAACCCATATGCTCGTGGAATGGACTGGGGTGGTCTGTTCTGTAGGTTTATTCAAATAAACAACAAAGGAAGAAATAGTTCTTTTTCTCTCAGTATTATGAAAATCTCTCTTGCGCATTTTCCTTTTCCCTAACAATACGCTGGGGACCATGGCTGCTAGAGGGAGAAGACAGTGCATGCTAGGGTGTACCCACTGCAAGCACACCTAGGGGAAAGTGGTCTGGCAATCTTACCATCAAAAACGGCACGGCTATACTGCGTCGTTGATGCCAAAGGCTTACAGGTCATGTCAAACTTGTTGCCATAGTTCCCAATGCTGACTTCAAACTGAATAGCTTCGCCAACGTCTTGCAACATGGTGGCTGAATGGAACACGGCAGAAAGACAGTACTTCCGCCTTCGCTGATATTTCTATGAAGAACAAGTAGACAAAAAAGTTAAAAAAAATTCCTTTTGTCCTTATTTACACGTGGTTTTCTAGCACATGTGATTATAAACCTAATTAATTAGTGCTAAACTAAATACCAGTGGTTGTCTTTGTACTCACACAAGTGGGAAAGAAGATGTTGACTGTATTGCTGACTAAAATCAAGGGGGAATAAAAAAAGACATGTTTATCTGTAGGTCACTGCTTAAGCAAATTATAATCATGTAACAGAATGAAAGTTCATGACAAGTAGAATCATATGTGCAAACAGAAAATATTTTATTTTACTTTCTTAGTGTAATTTGTGGTTTTGGAGATTAAACACAGGGCCTTGTGCAAGTTAGGCCAGAACTCTATGGCTGAGCTTCATCTTTGGCCCCTACAATGATAAATAAATATATATATATATATATATATATATATATATACATATATATATATATATATACACACATATATATATATGTATATATATATATATGTGTATATATATATAATTTTTTTTTCCGGAACCAGGAATTGAACTCAGGCCCTTGTGCTTGCCAGCCAAGTGTTTATTCTCTGAGCTATCTCCCAGCCTCTAATGGTATATTTTAAATGAATTCATTAAATATATTTTTAATACAGACATATGCACAAATAAGTTACGGAAGGAAAGGACTCAGACTGTTAATACATATGTGGGAAAAGGTTGAGAGATTATGGCAAATTTTGTTTTCCAATTTATACATGCTTAATTTTTTGAATTGCTTAAGTGTTCATTTTCTAATCAGAAAAAGACTATCTTGTATTGTTTCTAATGCTGTTTTTTCTAAATCACTTTTTTTCTTTTTGTATTTTAGGGAACAGTCTACAGAGTGTTCAGGAACTCTCTACCAGATTGGACTCATAGTAATCTGCCTGTTCACAGCCTCCCAAGAGTGGTGATTACAGGTGTGCACCACCACATCCAGTCTCAATTGCGTCAATGTGCTCCAGGGGCGGGGCTGGCACCACAGGCCCAGGGGATCAGACCCCGCCCTGTGCCTACTTGCAGGCGCTTTAATCTGCTGAACTATTTACTATTTTGTAGTCTTTAAAAATAAAAAAAATTAAGTGAAATTAGATCTCATCCTTTCCTTTTTTTTTTTTTTTAATCATTGAGTTACTGAGGAAATGTATGTGTGAGGGACAGGGCTGAAAATAGGGCTCTGAATTACCATGTGAGCATCTATTAGTCTAGAAGAAATGAACTTAAACCCTCCAGTCCTCCTTTATGAACCTGGATACATAAAATCTCTTGAATCCGTATCCTGCCCCCAAATCTGGCTCAGGTGGCATTTCTCCTTCTTCTTGCCCATAGCCCTCTGACCCTTAGGACTGTTTTCTTCTCTAGTCAAACAGGCGTGCAATGATCTAAGTAGCTGTATTTCATCATGTGCTAGGCATTCCCACACTCAATACTGTCCACAAATAGGCCTGTTCTGGAACCCTGGAAGTATTTAGTCTCTGTGTACACTTCTCCAGGAAGGAAGCGAGAATATTGCTGTTTATCACAAGAGCCACATTAGTTATGTGCTCCACTGGTTAACTTATAAAACTTATCAATAAGACTATAAATAATTACAAATTGCATGATATATTTCTCAGCAGGACACCATTAATACAAAAGGCCCTAGAGAAGCACTTGAGCTTTGTGTTTCTTTTATTTGAGACTAGTGGTCACAAAGATATCACATGTTGGTGTATGATGATTCTTTGTTATATTTACTTGCTTTTAGTTGCTACCTCATGCCCAATTTTGTAGCATGGTCTATCTGTAAAATAGTTACACTTTTCACCTCTGGAATCATAATAAAAATTATTTTTTTAATGGTATCATGTTGAATGAAATTAACCAGACACAGAAAGTTAAGTATCACATGTTTTCTGTGGAAACTAACAAAAGCAACAAAAAAGATGAACTGAAAATAAAGGGTGGAGTATTGAGTTTTTTTATTTGTTTGTTTGTTTTTTTGTGGCCGGCTCAGCCTGCCCTAGGAGCAGAGCTAGCATGACACATAGTGCCCGAGATTGAACCGTGGTCCCTACACTTGCCTAAGCTTGCCTCAGCAGGCACTTTAGACCACTGAGCCATCTCACCAGCCCAAGCATGGACTACTCATGAAGGAGGGAAGGATGGGGCAGGAAGGAGGGAGTAGTGGGAAGGGTGATATGACTGAGATGTGCTCTATGCATGCATAGGGAGTGTGAAACCTACAAATGTGTAGACTCCATTTGATGGAATAATTATTATAAAAATGCTTGATCTCTAGAGGGTGCTCACTACCTAATTATTCATTCCTTTACTGTTTGTTCACATTACATTCCATAAATTCAATATTCCATATTGAATAAAACGAACCATAGCTATGGGTGGACCTTCAGACTCATTTGAGGAAAGGATATGGTCACATTTTGCAGAAGTACTCAGAGAAGCATTTCAAATTCTTTTGAAAAATTGTGTGAATATAACAGATTTTAGGTATATAGTTCAGTGGTATTAATATACACACACTGTAGTGTGCTGTCATCACCAAATGTCATCTGAAGAACTTTTTATCTGCAAAACTGACACTCTATATTCATTAAATAATAACTCTCTACTTCCCCTCCCCCAACTCCATTACACTTCCTGTCTACGAATTTGGCAATTGTAAGTACCCCATTTAGGTGGAATCATGCAGCATTTGTCCTTCTGACTCTGGTTTAGTTCCCTTTTAAGTCATCAGTATCATTCATGTTGTAGTATGTGTCAGAATTTCCTTTTTTCCAGGCCAAATGACATTCCATTGTAGTACTATACCTCTTTTTGTTCATCCGCTTATCCGCTAATGGCCACATGGATTGCTTTAACCCAGGCTAATATGAACAACACTGTTTTGAATATGTGTATATAACTATCTGAGTCCAATGCTTCAATTCTTTTATGTCTGTACTCAGAAGTGGAATTATCGCATCATATGGTGACTCTGTCTTTAATTTTCTGAGAAGTTTTCAGGAATTTCTAACTGTGAAATAGCTTGTAGTCTTTTTTTTTTTTTTAATTTATTCGTTTGCTTGTTTGCTTCTTTATTTATTTATTTATTTTATGGCTGGCCCCGCCTGCCCTGGTAGTGGGGCTGGCGCAGCATGTGGTGCCGGGGATCGAACCACAGTCCCTGCAGTTGCCTGAGCTTTCCTAAGCAGGCGCTTTAGACCACTGAACCATCTCACCAGGCCCCATTTTTTTTTTTTTTTTGTACAGGGAAATCAAACTTAGGACCTTGCACTTATAAGGCAAGAACTTGTGCCACTGAGCTGTCTCCCTGGCCCCTTGTTAGTCTGAGGTACAGGGAGAGAATGAAACAACCTGCTATACATCCCATCATTACAGAGTCTTCACTTTGGTTAAAAGAATTTTTGACATAGTATAAAAAAATCTTCAATAACATTTTGTCATAAATCTAGCATCAATCTTTTTTGGAAGACTCTCTAAAACATTGGTTTGCAACCTTCGCTGCACACTGAGTCACTCAAGGAGCATTAAGTTGTGCAGGGTTGAGAGTTTAAAGCTTCCCTACATTAATCCAGTCTCACGTTGGTAAAAACATTCATGGGACTCAAGTGACTTGTCAGGGTCTCTGGCTAACTCCTCGGCACCTAGTCCTGGTTCAGTCATACTGTGGAAATGTTGAGTTTTTGTCTGGATTGTGTAAGAATTAAAAGTAGGAAGTCATTCATATTAGTCAGAAACTATATATACAGTATAACTTCTTTGTGAACCACTTAGGATGATATAAGAAAAGGGAAGGAACTAAAAATAGGAAACATAATCTGGGGCCTATGTCAGGAACCAGAAGAAAATGAGCAGTATTTAAGCCAAACGCATCTATTAAAACCAAAGACTGCAGAAAATGGAAATTTCCTGAGGTGGCTCAGGGGACAGGTAGGGTCTCTGCCTCTGGCTGTGTCTTCTCTGCCCTGCCAACCTCCATGTGTCCTAGGCTCTCACTAACACTGCCTCTGTGCTCCCAGACGGCGCATACAGTCTTCCACAGAAGCCCCGATGGTACCCTTATCCTAGAGAGGCTGAACTTTGAAAAGAATAGTTCGGGTTTATGGCCATTACTCAACTCCCTTGTATGCTGTGAGGATGCTGATAACAGTGGAACACCCCAAATACCACACCCCAAGTCCACACTCTAGAAGCAGCATGCTGTCTGCTCACTTGCCCCAGAACCCCACTGTATCACATTAGGGCAGCTGAGGAGGATTCTGCCTGTGCTTTCTCTTTCCCACTTCCCTGTGCCCTCAGGCTGCAGAGGTGGCAAGAGGAAGGAACAATAAACATCACTGAGAGAAGCTGTGATCCCTGGTGTTTATTCTGTATCTTCCCTTAGGAGCCTTGGGGCAAAACTGGCCACACCAGTCAATGATAGCGCATGGTACCCCGAGGGATGCTCCTTTGCTCAGGCAGGAACTTCAGCTCTCCTGCTGGCGATCAGTGAACACTCTGAACATAGTAGAGCAGGTGGCACGGGCAGAATTTCAGAAGTACGTGTGGGGAAGGGGATGAGTTCCTGTCAAGCAGGATACTGACACAGGGTAACGGTTCTTGAAAGCGTGCTGTGTGCACACAGACATAGGACATTAAAGGTCAGTGACAATGAAGATACGCAGCAAAGAAAGCTGCCCACTTGCCTTCTCTGGTCTGTTCATGGAAGAGGACTGCCAGTGAGTGGAGCCGATGGTAGAATCAGGACCTGCTCTTTCAAGTGATATTTAACGAGCCCAACCAAAAGAGGTCACAAAAAGGTTCCAATTGAGAAGGAGCAAAATTCTAGGTTCATAAAATGCTCCCCAAATATGTTAGGTCACACACAAGAAGACCTGGGGAAGGACAGGGAAAACATAGTCCAAGAACAGATCTCCGATCACAGTGACAAAAACAGGTCCCTGTGGCAAGGCAGAGGTTTCAGAAGAGAGGAGGAGCAGGAATAACACAGGGTGTGCAACGCTTGCTGCTCTGCTGTATTTCTGGCTTCTTCTGTGGATGTGGCCAGGCTGGACACTGCAATCCCAACTGTGCTTTAGGGAGGAAGGGGAACACTGGGCTATGAGGCAACCATGTTGCCTTTATGTTGCAGCCTCCTCAGCTCGTCCATAACCTTTTGCTATTTGCATATATTCTAGGACATGGGACCTTGGTAAGAAGAACAAGAGCCACAGTCATTTTCTAGGTTGACTGTGCTCACTCCTGGCGGGTGGCACGTATATAATTGTCTCACTTTTCTCCGGAGCTCCTCAGCTGCTGTGGTATCGACAGGGCCTCAGAACCCCAGCTCCTCTCCTGCCTTTTAATGCTGCTAAAACATGTTTCAATTTATTTTTCTATTTCTTTTTGGTTTTTATTAAATTTATTACATAATTTATTTAGCTGCCTGTATTTCATTATCTAGAACAAATAAAACAAGTTCTGTTTTACATACCAGTTAATAAAACGCTATTTTCTTATGCTGTTGATATATAGTGTGGGCAATATATATTATTTACACCTTAGGGTTTTTTTTATTTTTTACCAAAATGAATGAAACAACCTTCTTTGCTATGTTTGTTTTTTTCAGTAAAAAAACTAGTTTACTTTTCCATTCCTGCTAACAAAGGACTTTTGTTTTGTATTTTGTCGGGTAACTTCTCTTCAACCTGCCTTAATAGTTACTTGAAAAAAAACTAGGAAAGGAGCCTAGGCTTAAACTGTGTTCTGGTGATGAGTAAATTAGGCATAATAGGTTAGGCACGGTGGTGCACACCTGTAACGCCAGCATGTGGAAGCTGAGGCAGAAGGATCTCAGCAAGGCCAAGGCAAGCCTGGGTTCCATCAGTCCCACTGGTTATCAGTCATTTTCAGTGATCAGACCAAAGGAGGCAGGTTGGCAGCTTTCTTTGGCGCATGCCATCCCTGAAAGTTTGGAGGTCATTTTCACATCCTAAATGAAAGCTGCTGCACCAGTGCGGGAGACAGTGATCCACAAAGCCACACTTTTGGTGGTCCCCACACCCCATGGCTGGCTAGGTGCCTTCACAAGCAGCCCTACATCTGCCCCTCAGAGTGTCTGCTTTAAATTCTTACCTTAGCCAAACATTTCTTACCTCACACCAAGAAAGCCTGGGATGACTTAGGAGTAATTAAACCCTTAATGTTATACGCAAGGATGGCATCATGATACTAACTGCATAATGATATAATTTATCATTATGTGTGTGTGGTAGAATAAAGATTAGGGCGATGAAGCTGAACTTGAGAATTTATCAAAAGGTATTCCCCTGTACATGACTATCTGGCCTTCATATCCACTTTTGTAAGACATTGGCCCAGCAAAGCACAAATAAACAACCTAATCCAAAAAGCCACCCTAAGTGATTTAAAGTTGAAACCTCAGGGTATAAAAACTGGAAAGGCTTCTATGTAAAAGCCAAGAGCAATTTCTGATTCTAGAGGCAGCAGCACAAAGTCACATTGAAGGCTTTGTTTTAGTAAAAAAAATTTGGTGCATTCATAACTATAATGGAAAGCAAATACCTACCATAATGCTTTCACAGTTTAAGTAATCTGAATTGAACAGTTCTATTTGGGTATGTTTTAGCCAGGGCTATGCTATAATCCTTGGTGACTTGGAAGACGGAAGAATCTAAAACATACTGCTTTGGATGTTAACCTAATGTAATTACCTTCTTGGAATTCAGTGAGCAAAGCCACATTGTCCTGGGGGAGAGGGGAGTGTTTCTTCTGGAAGGAGTGAATATTTACCCTTTCAATCATTCTGAAAAAGGGCAGATTTTGTAGCAGACAAATAGTAGAGTACTAAGAGGACGAAAACAGCCCTTTGATGGATAACTCATGGCAGTCGGATCTGGACTCTAAGATGAAGGAGAATGGCTTCAGCCTGGAGAGGAGGAGTACCTGGTCCCACCACAAGAAGACATGCTGAAGGAGACCGAAAGGCTGTTCTGAGGAACACATACAGCTGGCCTGAGCTCTTGAGCTCTCAGAACAGGTATACTCCGTGGCTGCTTTGTGCTACCCATGTCTCTGCTTCCCAACTCCCGTCCAAGAGATGGAAGTTTTTCAAAAGTTGCTGCTGGATTTCTCTACAACAAGTGAAAATGAGAGGAAGGCCTGCCTTGGGTCCAGAATGGAAGATAACAGCAGCCCCAGGACTGGAAGTGATTTGGAGCCAGCAGGACAGAGAGGTCCTGAGCAGAGAAGCATCGGGAGTGTGCTGTTCCTGCAGATAATTTGGATTTGTAGGGTCTGAAAGCAGGAAAGGAAGCATGGAAAACCTGTCTTCAGGGAGAAAGGGGACTCAGAGCAACTGTATCATGGGCCATAAGAAAATAGGCCTGGAAAGATGCGAAGCCTGACATATGCCAGCTGCCTGTGAAAATAGGAATAGCTAGTGGCAGAACTCACAACTTTGAGTGGCAGCTTTTATGGTTAACTCCTCACAACCACCTAATAAACAACCTAACCCAAAATCACCTGATATGTGATGCAAAGGAAAGGACAGGGCAGGTGTGCCATTTTTGCACGACACTGCTTAAGTCTCTATTCTTCTGTGACACTCCTTAAAGGAAGCCATGGGGTTGGTGGCGCTGCTCAGCAGTGCCATACAGCATGGCAGTTCCCAGCACTGCCAAGGGAAGAAAGAGACCAGGAGAGCCTTGAGTTTGTGGCATCATCCAGAAGCCAGGGAGGCACGAGCTCTGGTGGTCTTCAGAGCCCCTGACACAAGGCAAGGCTAAACTTGGAATTTAAAAGCCACAGAATCAACCACATTGAACCATTGGTGTCGGGGTGAAAAGATCAGTTTCCTAATTTTTTTTTGAAGCATTGTGAATTTTTCTTTTGAAGTTGGATTTTCTAATATTCTTCTTCTTTTAGATAATAATAACAGATACTTGAATATAATACTAAAATAGCTTTACTTTTCATCCTGATGTTTTTGGTTTTTCAATTATAATACAGATGATTGACTTATGGACAAGAAATAAAAGCAGGTTTATATTAAAAAAAATCACCTGATAAACTGACGACCATCTGGTAAGCTCTATATTTCTTCTACTTAGACTCATTAATGAAAGGTACTGAGGGCAACGTAAGGCAATAACTATATTAAAAAGAAGTCTGGCTAGTAAATAGGGTGTTCTGTTCTTGCCAGGTTTGGATAAGGTATTAACATCTCAGAGGGTAAAGAAGTCTCATTGCCCTCACGGGGCTGATGCAAATACATCAGGAAATTGTTGGAGGCACTTGTTAGAAGGAGGGTCTTTCTCGAATTACACTACCACTGTCTATTCATCCCTGGTTGCCCCCTTTGGGTCTGCTTGCTCTACCAGTCGGTGCCCAGCTATCATATCTCCAATCTTTTAAACTGCTCCTTTCCATGCTAAGCATGGCTCACACTCTGACATTTACCTCAACAACCAGTAGGTCATCATTTGAAATGGGCTGAAGCTTCTTCTCTGGTGGTGTCTTTTCAAGTAAAGTACTTAATTCAACCAAGATCCTGCCTCTGTAGGCAACTCCTTCTCCCTGAAGGCAAGAATACAGGATTATTCTGCTAGCCATGAAAAATAGCAACAAGAACTCTGTCTTTTTTAGTCTGATTATAGTGGAAGGAACATTTCTCATCTTTGTCCCTGCTGTTTGTATGAAATTTTCATGTATGAAAATTAAAGGTTTGGCTCAGATTAGGAATAGCAAAGTGCTTCAGTACATTTGTACTGTGATGATTATTTGGTAAATTTCTAGAAGATGATATGGAAAGGAATTCCAAGGAATTGAAGCCAGTGCCTAATGCATGCCAGGCCAGCACTCTACTGCTGAGCTATACCGCTGCCCAGCATTAATTATGATGTTTTCCATAAGTTTAAAAGTTGGAGGAGGAAAATGTCATTTGCCATCACCAAATTAGATAATCTCTAGGATACTTTATTATGACTCCAGGAGTACAAGACTTCCAGCCTTCAATGACTTGAGCAGTAACACGGTAGGTCTGGAAATGAACTTGGAGGATGTCCCTAAATATGATACTTAATTATCAGAGTATAAGAAAGAATTACATTCACCATTAACAGCAATCTTAGTTGAAAGACCAACCTTTCCAGTATTTAGATCATCATAGGGGTCTGGGAATCCTGTGTACTCTCTGGGACTTCCATAAAGGTTCAGATAACAAGGTCCAAATGTCGGAACAAAACCCACCTCTGTTTCTCCTGTATTTGCTAAAAATAAACATCATCATTAAATTTTGTGCTTTTAACACTGGATCTGTTGAAATAAATATTAGTTATTAGCTAGTTAGATGACATGATTTTTCTCCATTTTGTAAGTTAGTTATATTAGTGTAAGTTATAAACACTCGTGAGACTTTCCATATTTCCTTTTATCATTGCTAAAAATATGTCATGAAAATATGTTAGGGGTATTTTGCTTAAAATCATTCTTACAAAAAGATAATGCTATTTAAATGAAGAATAATGAGATTTTCAAGCTGACCTCATTTTTTGCAAGTTTAT
>PVKN010027497.1:0-13509 GCA_004027915.1 Capromys pilorides | reverse complement strand
AAGGACCAGGATTCAATCCCCAGTACATCCAGAAAGGGGTGGAAGAGGAGAAGGAGGAAAAACAAGAAGAGGAGGAGGAAGTGGAGAAGGATGAAGAAGAGAAGGAGGAAGAGGAGGAGGCACAGAAAGAGAGATTAGGAAAAGAAAAGAAGGAAAAAGGAGGGAAAAGGAGAAAAGGGAAGAGGAAAAATGGCCCAATGGATGTCATTTGTCATTTTGTGAATGAATAGTAGTATATAGGTTAAAGACTATTACATAATAGAGATATATTCTGACATGTAAAATAATAAACAAGAGGAATAATTAATTTTTCCTAGCATTCTGGAATACCCCTCAATATACATATATGCTGATACCATCCTGTTTACTCCTGCCAAAGGTCTGTTCATTTTTTAAGGCTCAACTCACGTATGGGTTATTAATTAGGATTCCTACCTTCCTTGCTTCCCCCAGCCTGTCAACCATTTAATACTTAACTTTCAACTGGCTTGGGTACTTACTGTGTTCTACCTTGCCTGTTTTATCTCTACAAAGTTATGTTTCCTTAAGGGCAGTAATCATAGTTAGCACTTTCAAACTTCCTATGGCATCTGGTAGAGTTTCTTGTGCACAGACTTAATTTGTGTTGTGACTGAGTAAATAAATAGAAGGGAGCAATGAGGAAGAATAGATGTAGGAAAAATATTACAGCAAATAAATTTTGTGTTACTTTACATAAGAACTAAAATTAAAGACTGACATTATAAGTAAATAAACTTCTGCCCAACCTAAGAAAGACTTTAAAATATTTGGAGTTTTGTAGAGTGGAATGGGCCCCCATATGAGAGTGAATGTGCTATCAGTAACTGTGCTCAAGCAAAAACTGAATGATTACCTCAATATTGTTATGAACACAACTCTGACATTGACTAAGGGGCTGGAATAGACTTGATGGTACATAGCTTCCCTTCTTATTTGAACACTGGTCCTATCCACCTGTTGACCCTATACACTCTTGAGAGCTCTGGATTCCTGTCCATTTGTGTGCTGTACCTTGGGCTGGGGAAATAACTCAGAAGCAGAAGCACCTATCTGTATTGTATCTTTATAAGGTGTCATGGCTCAAACTGCACTGACCAATGCAGCTCCCTCTCCATCTGTCCCCAATATGTCATCCTCACCAGTAGATTTCAACTTCACAGAAGAAGCAGAATATTTCAGTAACAGGTGAGGTATAAGAAAGTAGGCATGGGTAAAAGCTATGAGGAAACAGCAAAATAGAAGCAATTACTCATGAGAAAACCTGTGAATATCTCCCCAGACCAAGAACCAGACCAGCAACAGCCCAGAGCCTGCATATGGTCCACATTACCAACTGTGGGTGTCTAAGTAAGCAGGTTAAACCTGCTTGAGTTGTGGTACTGGAGTAAAAGACAGATTCTTACAAGAGTGACACATGACTCTGAATCCACATTTACTGAACGAAGCTACTTCTCTTCCTTAAAATGGTTACCAGAAGAAACCGCAGGGCGGTGGTTATTGATACCAAGCTATATCTTGCTTGCTTGAGTTATAATGATAATTGTACAATTCTCAAGTTTTAGCAAATACAGCGATCAGTATTACAGCAAATAAATTCAAATAATTTAGTAGGAAGTAAAAGAACATGGTCTGAATCCCAGGAACAGTCTCAGAGGACTGCAGAAAGTAAAAAGAGGAGAAGCCTGAGTCCCAGTTCTCATTCTCATACAATTTTTTGTTAAAGACTTAGTTATTGGAAGAGCTCTTGTGTAGCAAAAAAAAAAAGAAACTTGGGTAAGACAGAAAGTTACAGCATTGTCTTGGGTCAAGGCCAAGTGGAAAATTGGAGACTATTAGCCTTGTGAAGAAGAGAGGCTTAGAGCTCGGAGAAAGTTTCACTGAAGAGATGAAGAACGAGAAGCTGTTTCTCCACTGTAAGCTCTCCTGCACTTGCTGCCCAGCCAGAACCCTTCCCCGGTGAGCTCTTTTTCCTTCTCAGACTCTCCCTTGACTTCCAGAGGAATATGGAAGAACGAAGAATGAATGTTTAGGGTGTATGATGTCAGGTTGGATAGAATAAAGGAAGAGTAGAAAGAGACAAGCAATAGTTTCTGGTCTTCCTCTAATTCTTGCTAGGAATATAATCACAGAGAAATTATTTCACTCCTTTGGGACATCTGTGAAGTTGGGCTGGAGATCTTTGGAGAATCTATGGTTGAATCTTTCTCTTGCTGAGCTTTTGTTTTGCTGAAAATTTATCTAAAAAAATATTTTTCCTTGGGATCAAATTCAGTGTCTCAGACTTTGTTTTCATTCCTGTATAACTGATTATTCTAGACAGCTAAAAAGCCAAATGATTACACTTCTATAACATTCTGTTTGAAATCCAGAATTCAATATAATTGCTCCTTTAGTGTGAGAGGGTAGAGTCAGTCAGAAAAGAGAAGAGCCTAGGAGCAACCTTCTTTAAAACTCACTCCTCTACCCTCACTTATCAATAGAATTTAATCTCAAATCCTTTTGGAGGACGTTTTAGATCCAAGCTTCAACTGGAAAATGGTCAGTGGTTCCCATATTTCTCATGTTCGTTCACTTGGGGTTCTTTCTGTTAAAAGAAGAGTGCTTCCCAGAAATATCTATTTTTCTTGACTCTTGCAAGGAAATAAATTCAGACACCATAGCATTTAATATGTATCACAGGGTTGAGGAAAATAGAAGATACCCATTCTGATTTCCATTAGAGGAGAAACTCTGACCCAAGATAATTTAATTAAGTCTAGGCTACTTCCCACATTAATAAAGTGAACAGGCATTAAAAGCTATGTCAACTTCTTTTAAGATTTTGGCAGTCTCTGAGAAAGCAAGAAAATAAAACCTTTATTTCAGAGTTGATGGGGACCCAGCAATACTAAGGGCAGGGCAGGCTTAAGTGAAGTGATTGAGTCTTTTCTTATCATAATTTCAAACTCTTCTGATTGTCAAGTATAGTTTTTTCTTCAGGGATTTGTTTTCTTGAATGAAAATTCACTGAGTTTGCAGCTTCTCTTGGAAGATATAAATGAAAAGACACCAAGAATTGAAGAAGTCTAATTACCCTTAGCCAGAGAACTGAATCCCACACTCTGTCTTCCCTGTACCCCAGCTTGCATAACAAAGAGCAATGAGCTTCAGCTACCCAGTGGGCTAATGACTAGAGCCCTGTGCATGTCTAGAGGGCTTAAAATATGACCACTGCACAGGTTAAAACTAAAGGAATAAATGGAGCTTTCTCAGGAAATCAGGACAAGAGACTTGTCAAAGAGAGGATGAAGAGAGCAACACTTCCCAGGATGTCCCACATCAATGTCTTGGGAGCAGAAACATTAAGGAGAGCAGAAGAAATTAAGAGGAAACCTAATGGTTAGCGGGCCATGATAGATCAAAAAATAGCCCTCAAAGGTTATCTAGGTTCTAATTCCTAGAACTTTGCAGAAGTGATTAGTTAACAATTCTTGAGACCAGGAGATTGTCTTGATTAGATAGTAGATCCTAAATGTAATTATAAATGCTTTTAGCAGAGAAAGGTAGAGAGGGAGTTACTACAGGAGAAGAGAAAGCAGTGCAGTTATGGACGATTGGCATGATGTGGTTCCACACTAAGGATGTCAGCATCTACCAGAAGATGGAAAAGGCAAGAAAATGGATTTTTCCCTACAGCTCCAAGAAGAACCAGCCCTGACAACACTCTATCTTTAGCTCAGTGAAACTAATTTAGGACTTCTGACCTCCAGAACTGTGAGAGGAAGAAGTGTGCTGTTTCAAGCCAGATGAATGACTGAGTCTGTGGTCACGTATTACAACACCCTTGGGAAATAAGCACAGGGCTCTGCGAATGAGAAAGAGAGACAACATGCTGAGGCATTAACTATTTCAAGCAAGAAAGAGTAGGAGGTGCATGAGGCCCACAGACAGCTTAGAGAAATTGTTAGAAGAAAACAAAGAGAGGTGCTGTATCAGAGCCACTTCCAAGTGTGGAAGATATAATGATAATGAGAAAAGGGTTCCTTTTCTTTGTACTACAACCTATATTTTCAGAATGTAATCCATTCCAATTTTAGCACGTTCTCAAAAGATTGGGAAAAGATATACCTCACAACAGCAATTTATTTCTGATGAGCTACCATTTCTTTGAAGTAACTCTAAGTGGATTTAGACCTACCTGGATTGTATATCTACCTGAACTTTTTTTCAGGACTTGATGTGACATTGGGAACTGCATGTTGTTATTTCATTCCATGAAAGCATTTTCACTGTGGCTTTACATTATTGGAACCATGATGGGAAAGACAGATTAGATATAAGATGCAAAAGAATAGTTCAGGCATCACATTAACAGGTTATCTTTAAAAGTCAGTACCCTTTTCAATGAATCATACTTAGCTGTCATGTTATTTATTATACCTGAAGAGGAAAACTTCATCATATGAACTAGAAATGGGTTCTTATCTGTGCTTCAACCGATAGATCCCTTTTTCTTTTTTTATTAGTATGTGTCACCTGTCCATAATGACTACATTCATTGAGGGCAGTGGATGCATGTATGCTATGCATTATATCATAGTTCATTTTCCTTTCCCTAGCCTTCCCTGACTTTTTCCTTGCTTCCATTCCCATTTCTAAAGATCTATCTCCCTGCTTTTTATTATTGTTCTTTTATTTTTTCTCTTTATTTATACTTCACATTTGTAATATAAGAGAAACCTCACAATATTTAAGCTGTGTGTCTGACTTATTTTATTTAACATTATGGCCTCTAAGTACAACCATTTTTCTACAAATAAAGTTTAAAAAAATCACCTTTTCTTAAGGAGAAAAAAAGGTCAGGTATCTATTGTTTACCCAACTCTACCCTCAGAATTCAGGGTTCCTAGTGAACCTGGCTGACCACCTTCAAGCTTCTTGACAAAGAAAAAAAAAATTCCTAGGAAACACTATGCTAAGGCTCCTGAGGGAGGCAGGGTGGCTCTGAGTCATGGGAAGAACACATTCCTGAAATGACAGAAATGTAGATAGATTTTGAAAGTCTAAGAAAGAGAAAAGTATACAAGGACTGGCTTGAGGGGTTATTTATAGATCTGATCACAGGCTGTCTCACTGCCTTGGACAGAACATATGGCAAGGTGGTGAACAGTTAAGATTCATACATTGAATTCATGAGCACTAATCAGCAAGGTAGTGAGAAATAAAACATGGCATGGAGTGTGAGACCTCTGGGCACAGCCTGTCTTTTAGGGAAAGAGGTAGTGAATTCACTTTCTTCCCTGTCTTACTGAGAACATAGACCCAGAAGGAGAATGTTGATACTGATACACTTCATCCACCAGAAAATTTGAAATTCCCAAGCTCCTCTTTTCACAGAAAAAAATAAAAAGCTGATTAACAGCTAATTTGAGCACAGCTTGTCTTCCAGGGCACCCAGGGAAAGCTTCTCCACCTAGTGGAAAAGGAAAGAGGAGTGGATTGAAATGGGATGAAGATTTGAATCACACAAGGGAAAAGCATCTTCTATTGCTAAGCATGTGAGCTTGACAAAAAAAAATCTAAGTAAATAATTTTTCTCATCAGAACCCAAGACACTCCTAGGAAGGTGATCAGAGCAAGAAGACTCCTGGCCTGGGGCAGTGGGTGAAGGAGGAGGGTGGGGCAGAAGAGCAGGACACATGTTGGTGTGACTCAGCCTAGGAATGCAAGGCATTTAATAGGTTAAATGAAGAGGGTTGATGAGATAAGTATTCTCACAAGCATGGGAGTCAAGGAATTAATGAGGAAGAAGGAACAGCTATTTCACCACAGACCTATACTGGCGAAGGGAGCATTTCCATAAAAGTCCCCACAGAAACTGCAAGACAAAGATGCCAGGGTAAGAAGTTAACCCATCTGGTGAAGAAAGCATCAACAGAGCAGTGGAGAAGAAAGTCAGGGCAGGAGTGGCTATAGATAATGTCAGGTCAAGGTGGACATAGCAATACACTCCTCTAATCCCAGCTACTTAGAGGGTAAGGCAGGAAGATTGCAGGTTTGAGCCCAGTCTGGACAACTAAGGGAGACTCTGACTCAAAATTAAATTTTCTAGAAAAGATAGGGGTGTAGCTCAGTGGTAGAGCATGCCTGTGTTTGATCCCTGTTTTTGTTTGTGTGTATTTTTCCCCTCCCTCCACCATAGTCTTGTGCAGTCATTGAGGTACAGATCTAGAGTTTGTGATTAACTCACGATCCACTGGGATTATGGGTCTGAGTACTGCTGGGATTATGGGTATGAGGGGTACACTCAGCCTGGGGTGGACAGCCTGAATGTAATGTAGGAGAGACAAAGAGATAGACTTGCTCTTTGTACCCACTGTTGTTACTACTCTTCCCATTTGCTCTTACTGTTTTCCGCTGCCGTGAACTGCTGTCCTCTGTCATGTGCCAATCTGCCTTAGAGCCAACTGAGTATGGATTGAAACCTCCCCTCACTGTGAGGTAAATAAACCTTTCCTCCCTTCATTTTGCATGTCAGGTATTTGTCCCAGCAATGAGAGAAGAGTAATTGAGACAATGCCCAGTACTGGAAAGAAATAACAACAACAAAAAAGTGTCAAGCCCAGTTCTCACTGTAGGCCACTAGAACATAACTATGGATACATTCCAGTAGTCAGTGAAAAGCACAGGCCATGGAGTTGTACATCCAGGGCCAGGGGACCCTGATAGCCCTAAGTAGGCAGGGTAAAGAAGGTATTTTATGAGGCAATGACCTAGCCTGGGGTGTGAGACTCAAACAAGATGAAAAGAACATCCAGGAAATGGGGGCATCCAGAGTCAGCCAGAGCCAGGGCATAGAGAGTGGCAGGACTGGGCAGGCTAGCCTGACAAATCAGAGTCCCAGCAGGGAGAGGATGGATTCCTAGATATGTGTATGTGTGCCTATGTATCTGTAGACGCACATGCACATATATTTCTTTTTTTTTTAATATATTTAGTATAATGTCTATAGGGTTTACAGGGTTTCACTACATAGATTGGATTCACAGTGATTCTTCTGTTTTCAGCTCCCCAATATCTGGGATTACAGATGCACACCACCATGCCTAGTCTCAATTGCTGACTCAGTGCACTCCAGGGGCAGGATCAGCAGAGCATGGCAAGTACCAAACCCCAGCTGCTTTAGTCTGCTGAGCTATCTGGCCAGCCCTATATTTCTTTCTTTTTTTTTTTCAGCCCTATATTTCTATTCAAACCTTTTTACTTATCTCTCTGTGTGGGAAGTTACATACACATCCTCAGTTTGGCCACTGACCTGTGTTATAAACGGAAACTGTAGCCGAAGCATGACATCTGCATCTCGGCTTCTACAGCCATTCTTCACCCCAGGGAATGAGGGTTCCTGGAGAAGCATCTGATTTCAGCTGTGAGACAGGGAAAGCTGAAGCAGAGGTCCTCATTCTACAGGGAAGTCCTGAGGGAAAGGTAGGGACCTCACTGGAGGACGCAAGACACAGTTTTGACTGGGCTCTTGCACCATGAGAATGGAACAATTTCAGCACCAAGATAGAATACAGGTGGTATCGCATTCCTACCTACTTACTGAAGCAGAAAAGCATGACAACATGCAGATATAAATGAACAAATGAAAAGTTGAAATTTTGATGAGGAATAGAGGATTTGCAATGCTTCGAAGTATTTTCTCACAAAATACTTATTAGCTGTGAAGGGGGAAAGAGTTGCTGTACAGTGGAGAGGCTTGAGAGACACCAGTGATTGAAGTTAAAATTAACAGGAATGTCACAAATCTAAATAATATATATCTGTGTGATTTCTGAAGGAACATTGGACTGATCCAAATGGACATTCTTCAAAATAACTGCTTCTGCTCTTTAAAAAGGCCAAGTCCATGAATTCTAACATGAGGAGCTCTTCAGACTTAAAGGCAAGAGGCCCAGAGACTGAAGGACCAAGGGGATAGGCCAGTTAGCACAGCGGGGGGTCCAGAGCAAGCTCTGGGGCCACAAAACACATCCTGGAGATGAGATGCAAGTGTCGAAGGCAGCAAAGTCGCAGTATTAATGTTCACATTATGAAGGCAATAATTAAATCTTGAATCCAGACTAATGATCAGTGATAGATCAGCAATAGATCAATGTTAATTTTAGTGTGTCAATATTGATTTATTGAGGAGAGTATTCTCTTCTAAGAAAAATATGCTTATTCAGAAGTGATAGGAAAAGTATTGTGTACCTCTAGTTAAGTTTGTAATTGTTTTAGCAAATAAAAACTAGAATATAAGATGAAAAAAGCAATTGTCTCATACAATGGAAAAGATCATTCAAAAGCAACATCAAATTCACACATGCTAGCTAAAACAATCATTCTCCTGCCCCAAGAAAACACTGAGGCATTTTCAGTTGCTGCATGTATCAAATGTTTATTTTTAAAATTCCTACTATTGCTAAAATCCATCCAAAAATGGCTCTTCTTAAAAACAGTTTTTATTTCACAGAAATTTTGTCTTTAATAATTCCTTTGAAATGTTCACTGTTAAAGAGGCTGAGGATGCCTCAAGAAACAGCTTGAGGCAACCAGGCCTGCCTATCCTCACCACCACATAGAAAGGTACAACCAAGTCAGAAGACACCTCTACAAAGCCATCCAGATTGCCCAAGTCCGCTGAAAACAGAGAACACTATACTTGATTCAAATAAGTTCAGTACTATACTGTACATATCCAGCATTACACATGCTTAACATAAGTATATAGAATGACCCAGCCAGTCTCACTCTTAAAGTAAACTAAGCAGGCAACTATAAATTTAAAACTACTAAAGTAACCTCATTTTACACAGAGTTATAATTTTGACTGCACACACATTGACTATTTCAGAAGTTTTGGACATGTGAAGAAAATACTCCAGCTAAGAATAATAACACATTACATGTATTTAAGACTTCCTGGACAAGTAAAAGGCCAGTTTCTAGGCTGAATAGCTTTTAGGAAAGGGAACCGTGCTCTGATCCATGCATATTTCTTCACAGCTCCTAAAAGTAAGGTACAAGAGCTGGTGACACCAGCTTCTAAGGATAAGGCAGCCTAGTGTTCCGCTCCAGTGTGAAGGGCTTCCCTAAGATGCTGGGGCCATGTGGACCTGTCAGGCACAGAGCCAGTATGGCTGCAGTCTGGCAGGAGGCTCCAGTCACTGCAGCGTCTGGATGTAACGGATGATTCACTCTACCTTGGGAGATCACTTACCAATTAAACATGGGATTATTCACTTGTAATTTTAATGTCA
The DNA here is from genome assembly GCA_004027915.1 of Capromys pilorides. Taxonomy (NCBI): domain Eukaryota; kingdom Metazoa; phylum Chordata; class Mammalia; order Rodentia; family Capromyidae; genus Capromys; species Capromys pilorides. Next base: position 4,207 of record PVKN010027497.1, on the reverse strand, counting down.
CCTACAAAAACAGCCAAGCTTGATATTAATAGCACCATGAAAACATAGATAAAGGCAGAAAACAGGATAATAAAATGAAATTGTTTTGTTTCTGAGCAATATTTCTCATCACTAATATCCACAAAGTAAACAATTTTAAACTTTATTTATTTATTTATATTATGACTGGCTAAGCCTGCCCTGGGTGTGGGGCTGGTGCAGCACGTGGTGCCAGGGATCGAACCATGGTCCCTGCGGTTGCCCTAAGCTTGCCTAAGTAGGTGCTTTAGACCGCTGAGCTATCTTGCTGGCCCTACAAAGTAAACAATTTTAAATAAATTTTGGGAAAGATGTCTTTCTGGAGCAAAAATTTTCTTGTAGAAAAAAATATAAGCAAATTGTGGGCAAAGTATAGGGGACTATATATAACACAATTGAAATGAGCAGCGAAGAGGGAAAATGTAGATTTAGCTCCTTATTCAGAGTGGTTACAGGCTGTCAAGTAGGCAGATAACAGCGTTTAAAAAAAATTAAAGGCAAGAGAAGGCATTTAAACTTGGTGGAGTGGTCAACTAAGGTCAGAAACCAGAGGAGAATATTGAGTAGCTATTACTGTACTGGTATATCATAGTACGCACCAACATCTCCAAAGTAAAGTAGCTATAGTTGTGAAGCAACTCCCTCTACTGTCTGAATTACAAAGAAATTACATTCCTGAAGGAAGAAGAGGTAGTCTGTTCATAAAGTGAGGACAAATGCTGGCCCTTTGGCTACCTGTTTGCATTACAGGTAAATACCCTTCTCATTTTTTAATATTTTGTAGATATATTGGTTTTACTGCTTGGTGCATTGCAAGGAGCAGGTGCCAAGTAGCAGGACTTCCACCCCCATGAGGTCTGTTTGTTGAGCGCACGTGAGCAAAATCTTTCTCCTGTATGGTTAGTTGCAAGAGGATGTTCATTTTGAGAGAACTTGACAGTACAGAAGCATTCTGTTAAAATCCTTATTGTCTGATACAGTCATTGATCCAGATTGAATGAAACACAGGCAGGAGATATATGTAGCCAAATCAAGTTAGGTTGTCTGTGGTCCAGGAAATAAGAAATTTTGCATTTCACATGTTGGGAAACTGGCCAGCATGATTCTGGACGCTAGAGGTCCAGATTATGAGGTCACATCTGTAACAGAAATTTTTCATGAAGTCTTTAAAAGCTCTCTATGTGCCAATTCATTTTAAAAAGCTTTCCTCTTTCCTTCCTATACACACATACCCACACACTGGCGTGTGCGCACGCACATGCACACACACACACACCAACAAAACTCATCTTTATTCTTCAAAACTTAGTATCAAGACTCTCATTTTCCATGAAGGTTTTGCTCATCCCACTCTTAGCACACAGAACAAACATTGCCCCAATTCCTCACTCTGAACCCAGCCCCCTCACAGCACAGAGATTAGGGAGTGCTAATGCTTCTTGCAGGCAGCTCCAAGCCAGTGGTGATGGCATGGATAAACACTGTACTTGTGTCCTTCCCGAGAACAGGCCAGACAGGGGTAGTCCTGCTCTGTGCTTTGCAGAAGCCCAGGGAAGCCAGGCTTCTGTGACTTAGAGCTCAGACCCTGGTAACGGATCCCAACCATCCACCTGTTTTCTCCCCTTGCCTACCTCACTCCCTCCTTGTCTCTCACTACTTCCTGAGATTACAATGCAAATGTACCCAAGTTCTTACCTCACATTTGCTTAAGCATGTCCAAACTAACATAGGACATTATTATATGAATACAGTGGTTGAGATAAAATGTATCTCTTCAATAACTAAGTAATGACCAAAGTACTTTGCAAGTGTCAAAGCTGTGGTACTAAACCAACACTAAACACCAATGTCTGCCATCTAAAAATAGTAAGAGATGGGCGAAAGGTGCAGTTTTAGCCCCTTTTCTATGGTGTAACTCCATGACAACACAAGCTGCTGTGTTCCTACTGTCCAGAACAACTGAGTGGTTTAAAAACGCAATATCTTCTGCTTCTTTATGTGCCTAACAACATTCTACCTTCAAAGGCATAAGACATACAAAATTTTCAGTGGATGCTCCTCAAACTTGACAGCATGAAATTCTAATTCTCAAAAGAAAAAAAAAAGGGTCAAAATTCAACCTAACCTCACTGAAGCCATCCAAGTTTCCTGAACTGCACACGCTTTACATTGAAAGAACTAAGTATCCTCAGCATTTTCTCCTTTCCCCCTGGCAGCACCAGCCCAGATCTCTCAGTCCCATCTTCCCATCCACCTACATGGTCCCCATAGTGCCACAGTCAACAATTGCACTTAACCATAAAATTATAACTTATAAACTTTCTGTTTATTTAATTTCAATAATGATTTACAAACATGTTGTTTGCTTTCAATATACTACAAAGGGCCTAAGTTCAGTTCAAGTGAAAATCCAGATTTTCACAAGAAATATTACCATAAGGAAGCCTTCAGGACATTACCTTTTCTCTGCAATTAAAAGTTAAAATTCCAGGCTTATCATAAATTTTCTCCTCCCTACACAAACCCCCAAGTGAAGCTGTACCTACCTGCAAGCCTAGGTTTTTTAGCTGTGTTTACTGCAGCCATGAACATGTATTCACTGTTCGGGTCATGCATGCTGGATCCATACTTCTGGAAGAAAAAGTCACAAATGTTGTTGGTCTTTCGCTCCACCCCAACCCCCACATGTTTTGTGACTGTTTCCTATTCTTTGTAAAAGTGGTAAATGATGAAAGGGTAACCATAGACTTGGGTTCTTAGCTGTAAACCAAGTCAGAGAATGCCATGAAAAGAGCTTGAAATGAAAAGAGCTTTCCTTGGGCTGGGGAGATATTTTGGAGGCATAAAGCCTGCCTGGCAAGGACCTGAGTTTGATCCCTGGTATGACATGCCATGCTGGCCCCAGAACCCCGGGCACGACTGGCGAATCCTGAAACCAGACATGTGGTGTATGTCTGTAATCCAAGCACTGGGGAGGCTGAGACAAGAGGTGACAAATCCTTACTGCATAGTGAAACCTTGCATCAAAAAGAATAAATAATAAATAAAAATGAAAAGAATTTTCTGTTGAGCTTCCTTCTTTACTTTTTTTACTCTACCATGCCTTTCCAAAAGATTTATAAGCCTTACGGGCCCTATATTATTCTCCCTTCTTTATCTTCTTTTCAAATTCTGGTTTGACAGAGATGCAAGCATCTGGCCCCACCGCACTACCTTTGGGGACTGTCACCTTCACATGGAATGCAGAATAGTGTTAAGCTATTTGGCTGAGAATGTGCAATGTGAAAGATTAAAAAGAAAGCCCCACAACAAAGAGAGATTTTTATTGTTATTGTTATTGTTATTGTTCTATCTTTCTGAACAGTTTTTCAGCAGTTTTCTTTAAAAGAACGGAGTCAGGTAGCCTACCATGTAAAGTTAACAAACTTCTCAGTTGTCACTGGCACCTTACAAGAATTTCTCATTTTTGTCTTAATTTACCAGTTAACTGAAAGTTATGACAATTAGTTCATTGCTGCCCTGAGTCTTAGTAAATCAAATCTTTTATTCAAATCTGCAGCGGAAGCCACATTTAATAATTTCTTAAAAACCCAAAATATCTATTTTTGTTATTACCTCCTTCCTAATCTCTTGCCTTCTCTTGGCCCTAATTTCTTATCCTTTTTGTACAATAGCAATAACAGCCTATAACTGAGCCTCTTTGGAATGAAGTAGGGCATAAAATAAACCAATGAACTCTGGTTCAAGTTACTAATTTAATCAGTAAGCATATCTTGGGGAAAAACAAATTGTCTATCTGTTGATCAAATTGCTCTTAAAAGTAATTTCCACTCAGAAAAACATATGCAAGAAAAAATAGGAATTTCTCACCTTTTTTTTAATCCAACAAAATAATGTGCACCCACAAGTGTACACCAGAACGAAAATTACACACCCTATGGGTAACCAGAATTTCAGTTGGCAGCAAAGCTGTGATTCTGCATTGGGAAAGAAGAACATTCATGAAAATCTTGGAGAATCAAATCTGTCAGTGCTAAACCACAAGATTTTTATATAAAATTTAAGAAATGCTTAGTTAAATCAATTTTTCCTTCATTATAATCATGAAGTTCAGTAAGTAGTAATTGACATCACTACAATATTATAACATTTCAGTATTACAGCAAGGGTCCAGAAGCTGAAATATAAA
>PVKN010027496.1:0-13494 GCA_004027915.1 Capromys pilorides | reverse complement strand
CAACCCAGGCTTCCCAGCATGAAGCCCAGACCTCCAGGGAGCGCAGAGATTTGTAGGACAGGGTAGGAGTAGCGCTCTTGATGCGTGGAGGGAGAAGGGAAGGGTGGGCTCAGCACCGGAGAGCGGGTCCGCACTGCTTAACTGGTGGGCAGGAGAGGAGGCCTGCGGCCTGAGGGTCGCATTTGGTGTGGCCCTGTGGGGCAGGAGGCACCAGCAGCCAGGCTGGGAGATGGCAATGGAGGGGGCCGGGTCGCAGCCCTCACCTAACTGCGTGGGGCTTCAAAGCCATTTCTCACTCTCAGTTCCTGGGGTAGAAAGAAGTCCCGACCCGTGTGCTGGCTTCCTTCGTGTACACTTAAGTAATGCTGGTCTTTAGCACTATTTTCTCTGGATGACATTTCTCTTCCAATTATCCTTGGCATCCTTTGCCCTGCCCATCCCTATTATTTAATTTAAAACCGTTCATCCAGTTAGCATCTGTCAAGAATAGCTTTGGTGTGGCTTTGCCTGGAAGGCCTGGGTGGCACTGGGTGACATCTTGGACTTCCTGCTGGTGCCCAGGCTCTGCCATGGGGTTCCCACGTTTATTTTGGCCTGAGAATGTTCCATGGCAGAATCTAAGGCCAGAAATGTGGGAGCCTCTGCTGTCTCTGGGGCTGGCTGTCGCTGGCAGTGGCACCAAGGGCTTGGCGTCACCCGGCTTCCTCTGAGAAGTGCTGGGTCCCACAGGGGGGGAGGGGAGGGGATGGATGCTGAGTATGCATGGGACAGCTCTGGGTCCCTCCCAACTGAGGGGACAGGGAGGGAATGGGATGCTGGTACCGTCCTCAGATTCAGAGGCTGCTCTTTGTCCACTCCTGCCTTTTCTTTTCCAGTGGCCCTTGTATTTTTGTGTCAGTAAGGAGGGTGGCAGGATTCTCCCTGTCCCCCGCCTCCTGGTGGATGTGCCTGCTGTGATAGGCAGTGAGATCTTCTCCCAGCCTTCAACCTGACCCTTTGTTTCCAAACCTGCCTGCCCTACAGGCTGAACTAGGCAGCACTATTATGTAGAAAAGGCCCGGGGTGGGGGCAGAGGCCTCCCAGTCCTGATCCTAGAACACCCTTACAGAATCTGCTGGCATTGCCACTTACATTTTATAGACTCCGAAACAGAGGCTTAGGGGTGATGTCATTTGTCCAAAGTCAGAGTAGCAGAACCAGAACATGGCCTGGGTCTAGGTGATGCCAAAGGTCCTGTGGTACCTCCTGCAGGGTTATGGCAAGGATTGGGGGGGGAAGTGTCACAAATATGCACATGCTCTGGGGACTCTACAGAGAAAGCCCAATGGAAGGGATGCAGGAGACCGGAAAGGCAGTTCTGGTTCTAGAGTCTCTGGCACGGAAGTGCTGTGTCCCACAGCGGACGGACGCTGAGTGTGAATGGAGAGCCTGAAGAAGGAATCAGAGCAGCCCAATAGGGTGCACCCTGTGGTGGTTTTGCTGCAAGCCGTTGGCTTTGCCAGTCTTTGACATCATCTGGAATGTCACGGCAGGCGTATTCTCTGCAAGTTAATGCAAGGGTTGGACTTAGTCCATTTCAGTTCAGCTAATGGTGCTGGCGAAAAACATTTTCTGGGAATCAGATACTTGGATATGGTCTTCTTTTTAGGATCTTGGGGAGGGGGAGGTAAGGAAGAAAAAGCCACTGGAAAGACATTGCTGCTGGTAGATCAGCCCCACCTCCATCTGTGAGTCACTGTCCTTGGTCAGGAAGGACAAGGGATGTGACGTGGAGACCCCAGAGAGAAGCTCTATTGGATGAGAGGGGCCACTGAGACTGAGGCACTTTCTGATCGCGGGTCTCTTGGGCATGCCAGGGTGCAGAGGTGCACTCAGCCCCCCTCGGTGTCCACCTGGGTAGGATCTGCCCGGGCAGCACAGGCTCTTGCTCTGTGGGATGAGGGCAGTGTGGAGGCGCTGGAAGGCTGTGGGAGCTTAGGAGGAAGGATGCCCAAGGTTACTCTGCTTGCCAGTGGGTCAAGGACTCAACCTTCTGGATAGAGAAATGCTGGGGACTGGCGTGGAGACCTTGGGCTTGGTCAGCCTGGCTGGGCCTTGGGGCTCTTCATTTCCTGGGGCCCCCAGGCCATGACGCTCATAACCAGATTTTGATCCTAAGCCCAGCCTGGATTTTGGGAGCCCAAAGCCATTCACTATATCTGGTGTACAAAAGAGAATTGCGTCACTGCTGGGGCTCCTCACGGTGTCAGCAATTTGGGGAGCATGAGAGAGAGTAGGGACTAGGGGGCCTGTTGGCGTGGTGGCCTGGGGGCTGGGGGGCCTACAGGCTTCTGCAAAGACGTTTCAGAGCTGAGGTCAGAAAGGGTGGCCAGAGGCCATAATCCTCTAAACCACCTCCCTCCTCAGATTCTCAGGGCAGCATTGCCCTTATGTCCTCAGCACCTAGGGCATGAAGTTGTCCCCTCGTCCCCAAATCTGAGATGGATGGAAGCAGCTCAGTCCCAGGTATTGATCTCTTCTAGTCCAGGGAGCCAAAAAGCTGAGATCACCAGAGCTGCCCCTCTAGCATCTCGCTAGCACTACGGGGCCTACATCTCCTTTAGCAACAGAATGAAATATTATTTTGCCTGGTACCCCTCTTCGGAGATGCAGGGCTGTGGGATGGACCTGTGATCATGACTCCCTTCTGGGTCCCCAATCTCTCCAGGCCTATGGGGCTTCAACTTGGTTATGCCTCAGAACCACTCTGGGAGCTTACTATGAATTTTAGGACCTTTTTCAGACTGGAAAAACCCAACTCTCTGTGGTGGAACCCTGGGCTCCACAGTCAGGAAACACTGAGGCAGGTCCCAGGGTTAGCCTTTGGCGGTCTTTTGTAGCTTTTGACCTGGTCTTTCTGGGTTTCCCTACTACATCTGAGTCCTGCTACAGCCTTTGATTTGGGCCTGCGGGGGCTGTAGAGCACTCCGCCCCGCCCTGCTGTGGCTCCCCAATACTGCATCTTGGCAGTTCCCTTCCCAGAGAAGTCGCCCCCCTAGACCTTCCCCAACTGTTCTCTGAAGCAGGAACCATTTGGCATTGACATGTCCTTTGTCCCAGTGGGGAGAGACCAGGACACGGAGAAATGCAATTGTGAAAGCCGCTTCTCTGAGCTCAGGACCATACAAGACAGTTCGTCGGCATTCAAATTATTCTAATGAGTTGAGTTCCACTTCAAAGGGAGTTAATTTAATAAGAGGAAGAGCTGGGGCTCTGAGAGATTCTAATTAGATTTCTTTCCACGCCCCCCCTTACTTTTTTTTTTTCTGAAGAGCAGCCAGGACCGCTAGATGGTGTTGTCTTTGGGTCCAGTTTGAAGAAAAGCTGGAAGCCAGGCTCAGCTTGGGAAGGGCATCCATCAGACTGAGCTTGACAGCACCGGATCCCACTCCCAGCAGCAGAGGAGCTGGGCCACCTCTCAAGAAAACAAGAGGGTTGGGGTGGCAGAGGGCTTCCTGTGCGTGCTTATGAGGTGGGTGGAATGGGTTAGAGAACAAAAGGCGGTTTGGAGCCCAGCTGCCTGCCTGTGCGTTCGAGCCCTCTCTTCCTGGCGACGTGAGCCTGAGAAGGCAGCATTAGCTTTTTGGGCTCAGTTTCCTCATCTGTGAAATGGGCAAGTGCTAGAACCCACAGCTGGGAACATTATAAGTGCTGAGACACCAGCAGTGGCTGCACCAGTACCTTGCTATTTATTATTATTATTATTATTATTATTATTATTATTATTATTATTGTAGTATGGGGGATCGAACTTGGGACCTTGCGCTTGCAAGGCAGGCACTTATGCCACTGAGCTATCTCCCTGGTCCTGTACCCTGTGATTATTGTTATTATTGTTCTCTAATCTCAAGCTGGGAATGGTTTTCCATGGTCAGGGCTCACAAACCTGTTGGATTCAGAGGTCCAGTTGCAGGAAAACACTCACGAACACTCCATCTTTTCTACAGTGACAAGATCAGAGATCTCAGTTCAGATCCTGCCTAGGTCAGTTGCTAGCTCTGTGAACTTGAACAGATTTCTTTACCTCTCTGAGCTTCAGTTTTCTGAATTGATACCAGCCTAGTATAACACTAGGGGCAAAACACTTCTGGGAGGGGTTGGGGAAATAGGGGGGGCGATGGGTTTATTGTCATCATCCAGGCAGAGGTCACAGGTGAGCTGGTGCCACAAGGTGGCAGAGCTAGGGAAGCACCCAGCACCACAGCTCTTACTTCTTTCATGAGTTCTCTTGAAAATGTCATGCCACAGCACCCTTGAAGGCAAGAAGAGGACAGTGTCCTGGGAAAACGTGGCTTTCAGTGGTTCCAAGTTAAAGGGAATGAGGACAGGCAGACTCAATGTGAAGATTATTTAGGGAGAATTTAACCAATTTCTGTTCTTTTATTTTTCCATTTTATGCACATATGAGTGATGGATGATTAAATCTAAAGTTAAACAAGTTCTCCCTTGAAACATGAAATCATAGTTCTAAGAGGACAGGAAGCTTTAAGTCATCGTGGGTCCCATGGCATTTTCCATTCTTGGTGGTGTAGCAGTTTGTGGGGAGTTTGATAATTGACTCCACCTTACATCTGATGGCTTTGAACTGTTCTCCATCTGTTGAGCCTGGCCCTGTGTTGGGCACTTTACATAGTTTTCCCCTTGTTTGTTCCCACCTAGAGGTCCACACAGAAGGGAGCTCCCCCATTTCTCAGATGCACCAGGGCTTACAGCAGGACCCGAATAGCAAGGGTAACAGGACGAGAAGTCCATCCTGGGTGGAATGCATTTTATCTCATTGCATCTTGTGGTGGAGATGAGCGGTGTGGGCGTCTTTGGGAACCTGTCGCTCTGTGCAGCAGTATCCCGCCCTCTGTGTATGGCCTCTGGGATTTACAGCCAATGCCAAGACCACTAAGACTCTTGACTCTGGAGTTGGCGTTTCTTGGGAGCCTAGGAAGCGGGTGGGGGGCAGCAACAGTACTGAGGTGGGGGCCAAGGGTTTTTATACCTTGATATAATTACCTGCGGGTGTGACCTCGTGTGAGCCACTGCTCTGAGCCCCAGCTCATCTGTCAAGCAGGTGGATAACAGGGGAGCTTAGTCGGGCCCCTTCCAGTTGTAAGCAGTCTATATTTTACACAGCCCTGGGGTGCTGAAAGACCTTGACACCGCTAAAGCATGTCCAGAATCAGACAAGGAGCTACAGAAGCCTTTGAGGGACATCGGGGAGCAACTGAGGTCCTTCAAACGTGGGGTCAGTGGAGCACAAATGGAGAGCAGAGGCCTGCGCTTCTAACCACACTGCTGCCCTGGGTCTAGAGATGGCGTAGGCTCTGCTGTTGGGCTGGGTGGATGTGGTGGCCGGCATTGTTGGCATCAGAGCAGCTATGCTGTGAACAGCCTGGCTCCTGGGAAGACGGAGTAGCTGCCCTTGAGCCACATGGCAAAGCTGGTCAGGGGCAGGACCCAGGCAGGTGGGGGCCTGTGGAGCTGAGGGCCTGCGCCTCCACCTGCTGGCTAGCTGTCTTCTGTCGCCTCCCAAGCCTGCTGTGGAGTCCTGGGGAGGAGGAATCTGCTTACTTCCCTTGGGCTAAGCAGAGTGGGAAGAAGGTCTGGGCGGCTGCAAGTGGCCTGAGACAGTGTGGCAGCTGGTGGCGCACATGGCTGTCAGAGGCTCCTAGTGTGCCAGGCCCTGCTGAGTGCAAATATTCTCTCCCTTTCCTCCCCACAGTGATAGGGATGATGGCCATGGGGACCTGAAGGCTTGCGTGAGGAGAGCACAGTGCCAGGTTCTGACCCAGTGACATCAAATGTTATTACATCTGATGCAGATGTAGCCCATATGGCAGGTAGACAGGCAAAGACGGGGGCTTGTCACCTTATCGGATGTGGGTTCAAATCTTGGCTTTGCTTCTTCCTTGTAACTTTCAGAAGTCACTTGAACTATATAAGCCTTAGTTTCTCCCTCCGTAAAGTGGCAGGCATGATGCCCTAGGGTGGTGGTGGGAACCTAAGGCACACAAGCCAGGGTGGGCTGTTTGTAAAGGGCTTGCCGTTGTTCCCCAGGGTGTTAGAAGACTAAACAAGGCACATAGCATGCTTGGCTCCGTCTGGCGCATTTAGCAAGTGTCCCATCCACACTACTAATTGTTTTAAAAATGACTTCTGTGATTCCTGGAGCCAGGCATTGTCGCCATCACAGAGATGAGGGAAAGAGTCCAGAGTGGCTGCTCCACGGCCACACACTCAGGAGGTGACCACCAGGACGCAAAGCTAGAGCTGTCTGACACCTCCTCTATTCTTTTTTAAAAAATATAGTTAGTACAGGGTCTACAGGGTCTCGCTACACAGATCAAACTCGTAGCGATCCTCCTGTTTTCAGCCCCCCAAGTGCTGGGATTACAGCCACCATGCAGTGTACCTCCAGGGGCAGGGCCAACACAGCACTGCCTGCCAGGGATTGCACCCTGGCCGCTGTCCTCTGCCTAAGCAGGCTCTTTAGTCCCCTGAGCTCTCTGGCCGGCCCTCTGTTCTTTTTAATCAGAGTTCTGCTGCCTTTCTGGTGGCCTGAGCTACTGTCCCCTCTTAGGACTGTCCTGGGAATGGGGATGGGACATCTTCTAAGGCAATATCAGCAGAGATCCCAACGACACGATGGGAGGCTGTGTAGCAGTATTTGGGTTGTGGGGTCTGGAGTCAGCCTGCCATTCCCTGGTTGTGTGGCTTTGAGCAAGTGACTTGACCTTTCTGGGTGTTTCTCTTTCATTTTTAATAAAACAATAATGCTCTGAGGCAGGAGGATCAGTATGAGTTCGAGACTAGCCTGGGCTACAAAAGTGAGCTCAAAGACAGCCTGAACTGCATAGAGAGACTCTGCCTCAAAAAGACAAAAGAAAGAAAAAAATGATGCTGACAATGAAGAGGAAATGAATTAAGAAAAGTAAAATGTTTAGTGTGAGGCTTCAGAATTTAAGCTCCCCGGGTAATTTTCTTGTGGTCACGACTATCACCCCAGTGAGGCATCCACTGTGTCCCCCAAGTGTCCTCAGAGCCAGAGCACAGCCCGACAGGGCCTTCAGGCGGTGGACATTCTCTGTGACCCAGCTGCGGCCCTCCCTTTCCTCTGGGGCAGGGCCACACCCCGCTGGGGTTTCATAGGTAGGGGAATCTGGGTTGTGGTGTGGCTGGAAGGAAGGAGGGTGGTTCCCCTCGGCCGTCAGGCCCACTGCACCCAGGATTCCTTTCCAAAGCTTCCGTTTCCAGATGTCCCTGCTGTCCCACAGCCCTGACCACAGCCCAGTGGTGCTGGGCCTCAGCCTTGGCTTCTGCTGGAACTCGATTCTCCAGAGAACAAGAGGCAGGGACAGAAGCCACAGTGGCTGGGACAGGCTTGCCAGTGAGAAGCACTTTCAGGCCGGAACATCAGGACCGCATCTCCCATTCCTTGTTGGAGGAGACAGAAAAAAATATGCAGATGATTCAGAAGAAAGTAAAAGCTCTCCCTAAACGAACAATCCGGGGATGATGCCTGCTAATGTCTTTTCTTTCCTGTCTTTTCTCTATGAGCAGAGATACACATAGGCTGAAAACACACTGCCTAAAAATTTTAGCATTATTTGCGTGACATGGCTCAGAATAGTACCAAGTACACAAGCCCGATGTAAAGGTGCATGCGTGTAATCCCACCAACTCAGGAGGCTGAAGCAGGAGCCCCAGAGTTTGAGGATAGCCTCAAACAGTGAAATTCTGCCTCGAATAAACAAATAAGAAAAAAAGATCAAAAGAAAAAAATAGTACCAAGTATACAGTAAATATTCAATAGATACTAACTTTTACAATTGTTATCTGGTATTATTTATATTTTATAGCCTTGTTTTTTTTTTTTTTCTCAAATAAAATTTCTGCCCCATGGCCATCACATCATTGGTTTTGCTAGTGCATCAGGTGCTTGGATATGTGGATGGATAAATGTTCTTTCAGCTCATTAGATTTTCATCTGTAGTATGCAACAGCTACATAATAATGCCCTGCTAGCTTTCTAACTTCATGCCTGGTGCTTGTCCTAAAGAGCGGCTCCCGGCTTCCTGGGCTCTTCAGTCAGCCTGCACCTCCCGGACCTCATATCCCCAGCATGGGGGTCTAGGGTTCCCCAGAACCTCAGAGCCACAGGATCGCTCAGAGAAGCCAGAGGCCTGCCCGTGGCTGCCAGCGCTTTTCTTGGCTTATGAAACCACCAACCATCGACTTAAACCGTCTAGGCAGCGTGCAGACAAGTAAAACACGAACTCCTGCATTTTTGATGAAGTTGACATTACACAAACGCTCATGGCTTACTTGGTCAGACCCGGCAGCCAGGGCCTGAATCAATAATGAAACCGTAGGAGAAATAAAACATTAAACAGGCATTCTGCAAGGCAAGCAGCTGGCTGGGTGTGGGGTAGGTAGGGGCAGTGGCCAACTCAGCTGATCCAAGATGGCCCTAGGCCAGCGGTCCCTGTTGCCTGGCTGCCAGGCAGGGAGCTGCAGGGCTGGGTGTGCCCATCGTCTTTGAGTCCTGTAAGTCCGGAGGCCAGGTGACTTCTTGGGAAACCCTAGGCTTAGACCGGGAGTCCAGAAACATGGAAGTAGCATTGACTTCTGTGGCCTTGGACAGGTTATTATTATTATTTGCCTGTTTACCTCAATTGTGAAAACAGATTCTTTTTTTTTTTTTTTTAATTTTATTTATTTATTTATTTGTTTGCTTGTTGTGTGTGTTTGTTTCTGTATTTATTCATTTTGTGGCTGGCTCAGCCTGCCCTGGTGGTGGCGCTGGCGCAGCATGTGGTGCCGGGGATCGAACTGCAGTCCCCGCAGTTGCCTGAGCCCTCCTAAGCAGGCGCTTTAGACCACTGAACCATCTCGCCGGCCTGAAAACAGATTCTTGAATAAGGACACCAAGGCCTTTCTAGCTGAGCAGTGGCCCAGACACAAAGTGTGTTCAAAGCTACAGAGGAACAGGATCCAGGGACTCCGTCTCTCGGCCCTACTTCTTTTCTTTATGCTGGAGAGCAGTCTACTTCTCCCTGCTCTGAGCTGCCAGGCCTTGAATCTTGGAGGAAAGCCTTCATCAGGTCTGCTCCATCTCAAGGATGCTTGGCAATCAGCAAAACATGCTCCAAGGGTCAGAGTTCACCCTTTACCCAGGTCACAGTGTAGCGTACCATGAGACTCTAAAATGTGGAATGAGGGACGCTTAATTCTCCCAAAACGGCAAGAGGCTGGGGTCAGGGAGCACAGAGTATCCCAGGGGAGCTGTCTGGGTCCAGCTGCCGGGGCGGGCCCTCTGCACTCATTCCAGTATGTGCTGCCTTTGCCTGCTTCTTTGGCTTCACTACTCACGGCCTGGTTCATGGACCACAGGTGCTGGGCAAGCTTGGGAGCTCCCTGGTACTGCAGCGTCTCTGCGCATGCGCACTGCGAAGGAGCCCCAGCTGCGAGGAAGACAGTCTGGCAGGAGTAGGTGGCAGATAGTCACTGCTCACAGAGTGACAGGATCGCTTCATACCATCCAGTTCTGAGGTGTCAGTTGCCCTTCCAGCTATCAGTTCACTTCATGGAGGGGATACTTTGGAGAAGTCTTTTCTTCTGATGTGGTTTTTTAGTGTTTATTTTTGGAGCCAGATTGACACATATATCAAAGGACATATAGAGTTTCCTCCCTCCCTCCCTCCTTCCTTCCTTCCTTCCTTCCTTCCTTCCTTCCTTCCTTCCTTCCTTCCTTCCTTCTTTTTGGTAGCAGATATTGAACTCAGAACCTTGCGCTTGCCAGGCAGGCACTTGTGCAGCTGAGCTCTATCCTCCACCCTAGAGTTCTCATATGTTGGTTGAATGGACTTCAATGGGTTCTCCACTCTACTCTTTCTGTTAGAAGGAGGACCTGGGAATCCAGGCCTGGGCACGAGGCAGCTCCAGGAAGCCCACAGGGACCCAGATCACAGCTGAGGGATCCCGGCAAAGGACTCCTACTACAGAGCCACATTCCTGAGACTTGGGCTTACCTGCTCACACTTTATTACCAGTAGACATTAACCATAGCTGATCACCTGGGGGCTTTATTCAAAACACGTTGGCCTGGAAGCCCCTGCAGAGTGTCTGCTTCGGTAGGGTCAAGTTAGAAAAAAATTCCTTGCTAATTCTGATTTTCCATCCTGATGTGCTAAGCACTGCTGCTGCATCCTGTAGTCCAGTGGTTTCTTGTCCTTCTGGGATTGATCATCGGCAGTGATCAAAGGATTCGATTTGTTATGGTTTAAGAACTTACGTGGCCCCAAAGCCTCCTGTGTTCAGAAGATGATTAGATTATAAGGTACCTTCTGCCCTGCACTGGGGCCATTTAGAAGTGGACAGGATTTTGCTTACATAGCCCGACCTTTAGGATAGACCAGGGTCCCCTGGACCTGATTCTAGGTCAGCTTCTTGTTTGAACAGCTCTGTTTGTAAGGACTGATATTTCATAGATTCCTCAGAGGTCTTCCAAAGCACAAACAAAATCCGTACTTGTTATTTTAAGTAGAGGAACATGACTTTCTCTTGCAGTGGTCACATGGGCTCATAGGATAGTTTCATAAATCCAAGAAAAATTATGGGATTTCATTGATTTTTATTTTTCCCTTTCCCTTAAAAAACTTTGCTATTTTAGGCTCCTAGAAATGATTTCATCACTGCTTATCAGTAATGATGCTAAAGGCCTAAGAAGAGAATGAACAATAACAGATTCACCTTGTAGAGAGAGGTAATAATGACGTAAGTCACCTCTGTTGTCTCATCCTACATTCTGACTGTGCTGTGATGAGCAAAATAATGGACGCTCAAGGACGTCTGTGGCCTCCTCCTGAGTACCTGTGACTATGTTCCTGATGCGGCAGAAGAGGTCTTAGTGAAGGGATTAGGTTGAGGACTTCGAGATGGGAGATTATTCCAGATGATCTGGGTAACCATATCACCTAATCTAGAATATCCAAAATATCTGTAATCATAAAAGCCCTTAAAAATTCATCAGAGGAGGTATGACTTTGAAAGCAGAGACCAGAGTGACATGGTGTGAGAAAGCCTGGCCTGACCATAGCTGGCTCAGAAGACAAAGACATGGTGACATGAGTCCAAGCCAGGTGAGGTACCGCTCTGAGTCAGGAGAGACACTGAAGCCATTGTCCCCTAGAGCAGTGCTCCTCAAACTTTTTGGCACCAAGAACACGTTTTGTGGAAGATAATTTTTCCATAGATGGACAGAATGGGAAGAGAGTGTTGGGAGGTAGTGGTTTGGGGATGAGTCGAAGGATTGGGCAGCTTAGGTCCGTCACATATGTAGTTCGTCATAAGATTCGGGCTCCTATGAGGATCTAATGTCGCTATTGATCTGACGGGAGGCAGAGGTCAGGTGGTGATGTGAGGGGTGGGGAGCACCTGTAAATATGGATGGAGCTTCATTTTCTCACCAGTCACTCCTCTGTTGCTGCGAAGCTGGGTTCCTAACAGGTTAAAGACCCTGCTGGTTCATGGCCCAAGCGTTGGAGACCCTTGCCCTAGAGCTTCTAGCAGAAGCACCATTCTGCTGACAGCTGGATTGTGGCCCAGTGAGACCCCATTTCAGGCTTGTGACCTCCAGGACAATAATGGTATTATGCAAGTGTGTTTAAAGTCACCAAGTTTGTGGTGACTTTCTTTCCAGTGGAGGTAGGAAAACATACCCAGTTGCCCAAAATAGTGTATTGTCAGAAGTGATAAAAAGGAGTCCTGGGACTGGGGATTTAACTCAGTGGCACAGTGCCTACCTGGCAAATATGAGGTCATGAGTTCGATTCTTGGCACAAAAAATAGGAATACTAGAGGCACCATCTTACAGCCTGATTTTGCTTTTGACAAACAGAGGAAGAATTAGATGTTTTTCCTTTTCTGTACAAAGTGACAAAAAAAGCAAATTGAGAAAGATGTTTCATAATTATTAGATGGTTCAAAATAATGAATGCAGACAGCATCACTCTAGATGTGAGTTAATGAGGATGCTGAAATTGATCACATAAGTGAAATCTCAGACTATGAGTCTTCAGATGACAACATCCTAGATGAATTTTCTCAAACTCAAGAATCAATGAGTAAGCAATGCATCTGTAAGGAGCAAAAGGATATGCTCATCTAGTTAGTCATTCATCAGAAAGACTTCATCATGTAATATTTGAGGCTGAGAACCTAGGTATTCTGCTTTACTAAAGGATCTGAAACAGTACTCTTTTTAAATTTCTTTCTCTTTTTCTTTCTTTCTTCATTTATTTTTTGTCTTTTTGAAACAGGGTCTCATTATGCAGTTCAGGCTGATCTCGAGCTCATTTTTGTAGCCCAGGATGGTCTCGAACTCACACTGATTCTCCTGCCTCAGTCTCCCAAGTGTTGGGATTATAGGCATGCACCACCACGCCCGGCTTATTTTTGTTTTTTATTTTTAGGTATCTGGTATAGGGTCTCTACCCAGCTCAGATTCATAGTGATTCTCCTATTTTCAGCCTCCCCAGTGCTGGGATTACACGTGTGTGCCCCTATGCCTGGACTCGGTGACTGGCTTAACACTCCTGGGGGTGAGGCCAACATGGCATGTGGTGCTGGGGATCGAACCCCAGACTCTGTGCTGGCTTAAGCAGGTGCTTATTCTGCTGAGCTCTCTTGCTGGCTCTTGCAACAGTATTTTTTCATCTTCTCTGAGGCTTGCACATCAAAGCCTCTTAATTTAATGTGTAAATGGATACATGCAAGGCAGGTGTCAAGGACAGGTGACTGGAAGGATATATGAAAAAATTTTACTGGGTTGTTCATTATTATTCATAAATCTAAAACTACAATTCTTTTGCAAATGTGGGGTAGAGATGACTGTCCATCCTTGTGTTTTGCACATTATGAGCTACTAAAGATTTCAAAGCTATCTTTTTTGTTTGTTTGTTTTGTTTTTTTAACTTTATTTATTTATATTATGGCCGGCTCAGCCTGCCCTGGGGGTGGGGCTGGTGCAGCAGGTGGTGTCAGGGATCCAACCGTGGTTCCTGTGGTTACCTGAGCTTGCCTAGGCAGGTGCTTTAGACCGCTGAGCCATCTCACCAGCCCTCAAAGCTATCTTTAAGTATTATATTTTGCATTTGCAACTGCAAGAAGGAACTCAGAAATGATGAGAAGCTAGTTGCCAGCAGAGATATGTTCTGAAATGAGTCTTTAGAAAACATGTGCCTTCGTGGCTTAGCTGTGGCCATTAATGAGAAAGTAATTTTTCAGTGTGTTGCCCATTTCAAGGATATATACTTTTAAACCCAGGAAAATATACAGCAACAAAAAAAGACTCACTATATATATGAAGGAAAATAGTCATTTTTTATTGTATACCCTGTCGGGCCAATTGGTCAGCTTTAAATATGTTAAGGTGTGTGTGTGTGTGTGTGTGTGTGTGTGTGT
>PVKN010027495.1:0-13509 GCA_004027915.1 Capromys pilorides | reverse complement strand
TAGCTCAAAAGCACTTTATATTTTCCATCTTACATTGCTATGATATAATAAAATAAATTACTATCATGAGGGTCTCTCTTCATACTTTCTGTATAGTCTAAAGCATAAAATCCATGTAATACTTGGATCTCATAGGAAACTAAGAGATAAAGCTGAAAATGTGTGTGTGTGTGTATATACACGTATATATGTGAATAATTAATGTATACATTCATTATCTATCTTAAAATTATTCAGTAGCCAAACCAACATCTCAAATTTCTGAAGTTTTCTATTTGGTAGACAAGGAAACAATGAACAGAACTTTAATTAGCATACTAAAATATTTGACAGGAGTCTGTAGCAAGAAAATTGAACATATTCTATTTTGTGCATATAAAAGAGGTAGTTTGGATGAGGGCATTAATTTATTCATCTGAAAAACATGTTCACAATGTTCCCTATGTGCCAGGCAACTTTCTGGAAAGAGCAGACAAAGATCTCTACCATGGAGAGCTTGGCTGCTAATGGTGGTGAGCATGGAGGACCACCTGCTGGACGGTCCACCGTAGCAGAGGAGCAGAGACACAGGGCGAAGCCAAAAAGGCCAGGGAGCATGAGAAGTTTCAAACAATAGCAAAGATATATTTTTAAAAGATCTTTAAAATTCTACAAAGCAAATCTGATACGAATGCTATTATTCTAGCTTTCCTTAATGCTTCCTTCTGTCACCTCCATCGGTATTCACGCAAAAGTCATTTTCTTGGTGTTCTTTTCAGACTTCTGTTTTTTCCCATGTTTTGTTTTATTTTCACATTTCCGATTATTCCTTATTTAAAATTACAATTCTCCACCCTTACCTTTCACTATGCCATGTTGGTACAGTTACTTGAGCTTATTTTTCTCCACTTTTCCCTTTGTGATGAGAAAGTGAAGTCATCGCTCTTGTATCTGTGAAGCATGAATTACAAAACAAAATACCACCAAGGCACTGAAATCAATGGATTCTTTACCCCTTATAAAAATGGATTAATATTTGTAAATATCATATGCAATGCTTCTGCATTATGACGCTACCTCGAGATACTTATCATATCTAGAACAATATAAAGTATATGCAAGTAATTATCATACTACATTATTTAAGGAATGATGACAAGAAAAATCTGTATATATTCAGCACAGATCCAATGTTTTTGCAAATATTTCTCACTCACATATACAGACATGAAACCTGCAGATGTGGAATCCTGACTGTTGTCTAATTCTTAATTCATTTTTCATCTATCTTCCCAAACTTCATTACATATCTCTCTCTCTCTCTCTCTCTCTCTCTCTCTCTCTCTCTCTCTCTCTTTCTCTATTTGGTTTTTTAAATTTTTTATGGCTCTATAGTCTAAGCTGGTGTTGAACCCACTATGTACCCTAGGCTGACCTTAAATTCATAGTGATCCTCCTGCCTCAGTCTCCTGAATGCTGGGATTATAGGGATGCACTGCACCACCATGCGTGAATTCCAATTTATATATATATATATATATATATATATATATATATATATATATATGTTGTTGTTGCTGTTCTGGGAATCATACTCAAGACATTGTGCTTGTCAGGCACGAGCTGTGCCGCTGAGATTTATGCCTAGTCCCTATAAATTTTATGAAGGCATATTTTTCACTTTTTCCCTTTCTGCCTCTTAAACTCTACCTAAACTTACTCCACACTTAATAAATATTTATTGAGTAAATAATTAATCAACCAAGCTATCATCCTTGACTCATTCATTTTCTTTAATTTTTATATCCATGAAACAATTATATCTTCATTTTTCCTCCTAAATCTCTGTCTGTCTCTGTCTCTGTCTCTTTGTCTCTCTCTCTTTCTCTCTCTCTCATATTTGGTACAAGGCCTCACTACACAGCTCAGACTTAACAGTGAACCTCCTGTTTTCAGCCTGCGCAGAATTGAGGTTACAGGTCTGGACCACCAAGCCCTGTCTTAGTTGCTGGCTCAGTATGCCCCAGGGGCGGGGCTGGCTTGTGCCCAGGAATGGAATCACAGTCCCTGAACTTACCTAAGCAGGCACTTAGTTCGCTGAGCTATCCCGCCGACCCCTAAATATATCTTTAAACTGTATACACACCACCGTTTATTCTGACATTTTAACATCTTTCTTTTTTATCTCTATCATTGCTGTTAACACCTACTATTCCCAACTTCTAACACTGATCTTTTAAAATGCCTTATCTTTAATTTATCCAGGAAGTACTTGGTGAAATACACATCTAATTAACTCATTTCCATTTTAAGAATTCCTCAGTGAAATCTATAGTTCTTAAAGTGAAGTCCCAGATCCAGCAAATGCAGCTTTGGCAGTAATTACAGCCTCTAGTTTTCTAGTTTCCTATTCTTCCCTGATAGAGGATCTCACTGTCATTTTCAGACTACTAAAATCACAGGGTGTTTATTTCTTTCTATGTAGTTTTGCAAATAAAAGACTCACCCTTCACCTATATTCTCATGTTCATTCAATTTCATTGATGTTCCGCTTTTTGGTAAAATCATTTTCTGAGGACACAGTTCTCCAACTCCTAGAACTCGATGTTGCATACATTTCTCAACTTTTCATTGAACTGGAAATTCATCTATAAGATGTTGTTTAATTAATTCTTGTTTCCTGAACTGGGTTGCATGATGAATAAACACGTAAATCATTTATGTATTTGTTTTGTTCACCATTTTATTCTTGGCATGCTTTTTTCCCATTTTTATTTTATAAAAAAAACCAAAATTTCATGCATAATGAGAATTAGAATAGTTATTATACTATATATCATTACCTTCAAAGAAGATATTCAGAGTACAAGACATAAATGAAAAATGTCTTACAAAACAATCAAATAAAAACACAAATCTCTCTTTTCAATGAACTAAGAAAAAATGGAAATATAAATGAAATCAATAATATATATTGAAATATTTTTAGATCGATGAAATTTACAGTTTAAGGAAGTATTTGAACTTCTCCCTACTTTCTATTTATCTCTATTTTATTTGTGTGTGCTTCTCATGAAGGATGAACTATGTAATATTTGAGATTGTGCATCTGACTTATTTCCTACAAAATTAGATAAAATTATGTGTTCTCAAGTTAAATTAATTTCTCCATGAGTGCCTCAAATTTATCTTTCTTAATGGTAGCATAGTACCCGACTGTTACGATTTGTGTCTAGTTGTCCCCCCAAAGCCTCATGTACTCATGGGGCAGATTTTAGAATTGGTGATTAATTCCTGAGCTAATGCTGTGATTAAAGTTGTGCGTGCTACTCCCACTCTGGGGTGGATAATCTGCATACAACACAGGGCAGGCAGAAAGGATTCCTAGCTGCCACAGCCTCGATTCTCCCTTTGCTTTCTTATTTTCCTCTGCTATAAACCGCTGCCCTCTGCCACATGCCACACTGCCGTGGAGCCAGCAGAGTATCTGCTGAAACCTCCTCTAACTGTGAACTAAATAAACCTTTCCTTCCTTAATTTTGGTATTTTGTCCCAGCAATGAGGAAGAAGTAATGAAGATATTTACATTATACACGTATCACATTTACTTTATCTTCATCTGTAGGTGGATATTTATTTGTTGACTCATCATATTTCTTGTGCCACTGGAGTACTGGTGAGAAATCTATTTTCCTATGCCTACCTCTTCAAGAGTTGTACCTATTTTATCTTCCAGTAGATTAAGGGTCTCTACTTGGACACTTAAATATTTTAACCATTTTGACTTTAGCACCTCATTAGATGTATGGGTCTAGACTCAATTTTCTGCATGTGGATATTTGATTTTTCCAGAACTATTTATTAAAGAGCTTCTTTGTTCCAATGTATGCTCTGAATCCTTTGTCAAAGATCAGATAACAGTGTGGGCCT
This sequence comes from Capromys pilorides, assembly GCA_004027915.1. NCBI lineage: Eukaryota > Metazoa > Chordata > Mammalia > Rodentia > Capromyidae > Capromys > Capromys pilorides. Next base: position 9,600 of record PVKN010027495.1, on the reverse strand, counting down.
GGGGTGTTTCTGCTTCTTGTATTCTTTTCTAGTGATCCATATGCTTGTTTTGGTGTCAGTATCCTGCTGTTCTGATCAGTCAGTTGGTTCTACCTAACCAGGAACAGAGAATATTTCCTATTTTGTTCTGTCCTTCTTGATTTTCATTTTTCAGTCTTATGTAAATTTAATTGTTGAAGTTTCTCACTTCTCACTATATAGTATTTAATATATGATATATATTATATATAAATACTATATATAACATAATATATAATATACATATTTTTGATGCTATTTGTCTCAGTTACTTTTCTCCTAATGTTGAGACAAAATACCCAACATTCAAAATTAAGGAAGGAAAGGTTTATTTAGTTCACAATTTGTGGAGGTTTCAGTCTATACTCAGCTGACTCCAAGGCAGAGAAGCACATGGCAGAGAGCAACCTTTCAGGTGGCAGAAAACAGCAGAGAGCCAAAGGAGTGGCAGCAGCTGTGGCTTATAACAAGCCTCCCACCCCTCCTTACATGTAATTCAGATTACCCACCCCAGAGCAGGAATAGCACTCACACCTGTAACCCCATCATTGGATCATGAATTGATCACAGACTCTAAAAGAGTTCACCCCATAAACACATGAGGCTTTGGAGGAATACCTATACAAAAACCATAACACTGGGTTCTTTTGTTTGTTTGTATTTTAGGGAACATCTACAGGGTGTTCAGGGTCTCACTAGTAGATCAGACTCATAGTGATCCATCTGTTTACAGCCTCCCAAGAGCTGGGATTATAGGCACGCACCACCACACTCAGTCTCAATTCCCCTCGCAGTACTACCTGGGGGTAGGGCCAGCATGGCAGGCCTGGGGATCTAAACCCTGGCCCCTGTGCCTGCTTGCAGGCACTTTAATCTGCTAAACTATTTTCCTGGCCCACACTGTTATAAATGATATCACTTTCATAAATCATTTTACAGTGAGTTCATTGTTGGTGTGTAAAAATAAATACATACATACATACATACATACATACATTTGGCAACTTATTTTTGCACCTATTTTGCATTCTGCTATACTGCTGAATTTGGTTATCAATTCTACAAGTCTTTCATTGGAAATTTTGGGTCTGGTAAGTAAGGGATAATTATATGTATATATATATGAATTATAAATATTTCTATATATATAAATACACATATTGCATATTTATTACTTTGCCTTGTTTTATATGTATCCCTCTCATTACTTTCTCTCACCTGATTGCTCTGGCTAATGTTGTAAGGATTGTGTCAAACAGAGATAGTGATAATGGGCATCATTATCTTTTTTGTTATCATTAAAAGGAAAGTTTTCTCCATTTAATATATTTGTAGTAGGTTTATTGAAAGTGTTTTTCCAACAGGTTGAGATAAGGTCATTCTGTACCCATATCCTTGGGGGCATTTATCTTGAATGGATGTTGGGTTTTGTCAAAATCTTTTCTACATCTATTGAGATGATCATGTAATTTCTGTCCTAGCTTCTGTTTAAAACATACTTGTACCCTAGCATAAAACCTTCTTGGTCTTGAGTATGATCTTTTCACTAATTTATTGAATTCTGACAGCCAGCACTTTGTTTAAAAATTTTGCATCTATTATTTATTTGCATTCCTTATATTTTTCTAAATTAGAAGTTCACAGCTCTGAACTCTCACAGTACTGCTTTTATTGAGTCTCTTTAGAAATAGGCCTGTTGATCCTGCTTGGGTTGAATCTATGTCTTGTTTTCTGATCAGGAAAACGTTAGCCTCTGATTCTCAGTGATTTTGGAAGTACTCCTTCCCTATCAGTTTCATGAAAAAATTTGAGGAATGTTAGTTTTTCTCTGAAGTTCTTGGATTCATCTGTGAATTTTCAAGTCTTGGATTTTTTTAGTTGTTTATTTTCCTTCAATATCATTGATTCTGTTTGGATTGTTCAAGATTTTCTAATCTTCTTGGTTCAATTTTGGTAATTCATATGTACTCAGGAATCTCTTCATTAATTCTGAGTTCTCTAATTATTTAGCATGTATCTTTGTGAAGTAGTTGTTAATAATTTTCTGAATTGTAACTTTGTCCCTAGTGATTTCAACTTTTTCATTTCTAATTATGTTAATAAGTGTCTTCTCTTTCCTCTTTTGATAAGATAGGTTAAGGATTTATCTATTAATAATCACATCTCTGATTAATGGATTTTCTGTGTTGCTATTTTGGTTTGTCTTCCATTAATTTCTGATTTGATCTCTATAATTTTCTTCCCTGCACAAGAGTAAGGCTTGAATTGATCTTAAGATTGAGCTTAAGATTCATCATTAAATTATTTGAACTGCTTAAACCTTCCTGATACAGGCATTCACAGCTCTAAGCTTCTCTGTTAGTACTGTTTCCATGGTGTCTCATGAGCTTTTATGATATATGAAAATCATCATTTAATTCTAGGAACTTTGTTGTTTCTTTCTTAATTTGATTAATAATCAAGTGATCAATCAATGATTAACTCATTGATTAGTTCACCAAAAGTAAAAGTTGGTGTTTATATCCTTTGATCAGCTTTTTATGCCATTATCTTGCAAATTGAGCAACTACTTTGAAGATAATAAGCAATGTACTAACCATTTTTACTCTCCATCTTGGTATAAATTTTTGTATTCCTGATTTTAATGAGTTTTTTTTTTCCTTTGTAAGATAAAATAAAAGGGGACAACCTGCTCAGGTCCCCCTCCTGTTTCTCTTTCAGACTGGAGCTTTCTTTCCCCCAATGAATCTATTCTGCTCACAGAAAAAATATTTTTAAATCTGTAATAATAAGTTTAGTGAATGCTTTTCTTGACCATTCTAGTTAATCTATTAATGCATAACAGATTGTTTTATACACTTAGTTTTAATGCATTGCTTCTCTGCTGTGAAAAAAATCAAAATTGTAAATAAGAACCAAAATGTATGGTTGGTATTGTAAAATAGGAAGAAAATGTTCTAATGAACAAGGGTATAACAGAGAAGGGAGGGGAAGAAAAGAAGGAAAAAACCTTTAAAAATAAAGAAAAGGAGGAAGAGCAAAGCTTTTGTTAATAGGGAGGAGAAAGCGGGTGTTGAAGGGAGGGCACAGAAATGGGAAAAGAAGCAGGTCCCGTGCACAGGTGCAAATTCTCTGTGATGAATGTGGTCAATGTGTGAATCTGAAATGTACCAATGAAATGTAACTGGAGAAAAAATGAATAAAAACATTGATTAGTCAAGAATGTGTTGTTTAACTTCCATATGTTTGCATAATTTGTATAGTTTATTTCACTATTGATTTGTACTTTCATTGCACGATGCATAGTAAAATTGTGATGCTTGTGCATTTGTTTAGGTATGTTTTATTAACTAGCAATGATCTCCTCTGGAGAAAGTGCCATGTGCACCTGCAAAGATGCAAAGGACAGATGTTCCATTGTTGAGTAGAAAGCTACATACAGCTATTAAGTCCAATTTTTCAAAGGTTTCATTCAATATTTTCTGTTAGTTGATGTGTCTATTTGTGATAGAGGGATTGCAATTTCCAACTATAATTATATTGACATTTGTCTGCTATTTTATGGACATTAGAATTTGTTTTATAAAGTTATGTATATGACCCTCTGGTGTGTATATGTTTATAACTGCTATCTGTTTATGTTGGATAATTCAATTAACCAATATGTCATTTTTATCTATTTTAATCAGCTTTGGCATGAAATTTACTTATCGAAAAGCAAGATATAAACCCTTGTTTGTTCTCAGGTTCCTGTTGTGAGTAATATTGATTTGTATCCTTTAGATTTTTTTCTATGAATTTGTTTTGGCAGTAAATGTATTCGTCATACACAGTATGCAGTTGGTTTTTGTTTCTTGATCTACTTTGCTAATCTGTGTCTTTTGGCTGGAGTAATGGCTGATCCACTGTGTCAATCTGAGAGGTTTAGAAGTTTAAGGGACTCAGCAGGGAGCTAGGGAGCCAGGGTCCTCACTTTGTAGGATTTTTTTTGAGGGGGGAGGGGCTGGCTCAGGTTGCCTTAAGGATGGGTCTGGGGACTGAACCGCCATCGGTTGTGTGTGAACGGGATTTCCCGCATAGGTGCTTAAACCGCTGAGCTAACCCAAAAGCTGCCTGTGTCTTCGCTTTGTTAACAGTCTCATCCTGTGCAAGAGGAGGGCACAGAGATGCTGGGAGTGCCACACTCGCCCAAGGGTGGGTGGCCTGCATTCGAAGTGAGGGAGGGAAAGAGGCTTGTTCTTTTCCCGTTTTGCTTTTTCTTTTTTGCTGTCTTCCGCTGCCTTGAAATGTGGCCATTATGCCGAGCTGCCCTGCCTCACAGCTAGTTGATTATGGACTGAAACCTTCACAGTTGTGAGCTGTGTAAACCTTCCTTCCCTTCCTTAATTTTGGTTGTGATGTATTTTGTTTCTGCACTGAGAGAAAAGTAATCAAGACACCTGGCAAGCCAGTGGCATTTCTTTAGGAGCTCTAACTGATAGGTATTGATTTATACCTGTCATTGTATTCATTTCTAAGTGAAGATTTGCTTTCTTTTCCTTCCCTTAGCTACTATCATTTTATTGATTTTTGAGAGAAATTTTAGCTTTATTACATCTTTCTAGGATAGTCTTAAGATTTTTTGGAGTGTTTGTTTGGTGGTTATGAATTTCTTTAGATCTTCTTTTCATAGAAATTTCTTATTTCATTATCAACTTTAAAAGACAGTTTTGTAAAATATAACAATGTGGGTTGAAATATGTTTTCTTCAAGCAGATCTTGAAGTCCAGGGTCTTTGTCTTTATGATTTGTATTGACACATATGCTGTAAGTCTAATAGGTTTGCCTTTATAAATGACTTATGGATTTGATGTAGCAGCATTTAAGATTCTGTTCTTACATTGAATTTCTGACATTTTAATTATTACATGTTGTAGAGTGTTTTTTTTTTTCCTGAATCTGGTTATTTGGGATTCTATAGTTTCATGTATCTGTATGCAAACTATTTTTCAATGTTTGGAAAGTTTGCTGCTATTGCTTGTGTAAGCAGGTTATTTTATGTCTTGTGTTGTCTTCTGATTGTTTTGATAATTATAATTACTCTATAGTGATCTCTGTGGGTCATCTAGGAGCAGTTGGACCCATTTATCTTGTTACCTTGTTGTATTTAAAGAATGTCTTCCTAAAATTAGTCTTTGATCACAGCCCTGTCCTATAGGTCTGACAGTCTGTCTGCACACTGATTGTTTCTGCTCTCCAAACTTTTACCATATTTTTAACTTCCTGGATTTCTGTTTAGAAGTTTGCTATGGACTCCCATTATTCCTCATACTGTTCATTCATTCATTCATTTTTTTTTTTTGCATCTTTCCTTAGTCCCTCTAGTTATTTATTTAGATCTTCTCTAGACTTGCTGATCATTTGTTTCACTATAGTCATGATGAGTCACAACTTTAAATTTTTAGAAGGACTTTCAGGAACTGTTTCACCCCATTTTTTGCCCTTCAGACTTCTCTGCTATGTAGCATATGATTTCCTCTCTTTACTTCCCTCTGTACCAACTTGGGGGACCTGAAAGCTTGGGGAGTCATTCTGTTCCTTACCTATCCGTGTTTGTTCTATTATTTTTTTCTTGGGCTAGAGTTTGCAAATTCTCTGGCCTAATGCCATGTTCTATGAGAGCTAGGCATTGTACTCTTTATGACCTTCAGGCAATCCAGATATTAGCAGAGAGAAAACCCATTTCTGGCTACTATTATGGTACCTTGTATATAGTTGTATATCAGGGAAAATAGTGGCATCAACTGTTAACTGGATATTGACAAATCCAAGGAAACAAGCATAGCCCTTCATCACAACAAAAAGAATTTTATTTGAGCAAAGACAATTAGGCCTCTCTTATAAAGACCTATGTTAATTCAGAGCACTGATTTCTGCTGGATATTGATATCGGTGCAAGAGCTCAAGCATCCTTCTAGATTACCTGACTTCTTCTCAGGACCGCTGCTTCTGACAATTGCTCCTATTAATCCTGGCCTCTCACAGAGCACAAGCCCCAACTAAGGCTTACTTAGTTCACAGTTTGTGGCACTTTCAGTCCACACTCAGTTGACTGCAAGGCACATACAGCAAAGGGCAGCAGTTCACGGTGGTGAAAATAGCAAAACAGCAAGAGTACATGGGAGGCACGTCAGCAGCTTCAGGGCAGAGACAAGCTTTTTCCTTCCTTAGGTTGCATCCAGGTTACCTACTCCAGGTGAAGTGCAGCACTCACCCCTAATCCTAGCGTAGAGTTATGAATTAATCACAAATTGGAGAAGTAGCCCCATCACTTTGTTAGGGGTACAACGAGGCACAAACTGTAATACCAGGGGATGCCTACTGAGCTCACACTCTTTCCAATCCAATTGCCCAAGGTTGTCTCTCACCCATTCTGTCTGGAAGGACATCATTTTAGTCCTGTAATGAGACTTTCCTCCTGGGAGTTCTCCTCTTCAGTCAGCTTGCTTTCTGACTTGTAACGGTTGTTACTCTCTGCTGTGAAAAACTTAAAGATTAGGGGCAGGCACTCAATTCTAGAGTTCTTCTGGCTCTAGTCTCAGTCTCTGAAGAGCCAAAGTATCAGCTCGGGGCAGATGGGCATTTCCTGGAGTGGGTTTATGGTGGCAGATCATCGCAGAGGCTAGGAGCATCCTGGGTTCCCCTGTCCTTGGTGTCTTATACACAATAGATGCTCAAATGTAAATTAGAAAAATAGAAAGAACAATGGCTAATCATTTTGATTTTTCCCTTCACAGATTGATACTAAAAACAAAACTTGACCTAATTAGGACTAGCAATCCTGAGAATAAATACACAGTTGAATCAGTGTTTTCTGATAATGCTTAGTTCATACCATTGTGACAATTTCAGTAGGCTGAAAAATAGTCAAATTGTAAGACTCCCTGAAATAATTCAGTAATAAAGTTCTTGAGATTCATGTAATTCTAAACCCAAAAATAAATAAATCCAGTTGAAGACTTATTTATATTTTTTATTTTTGCTTCCAATTTACTTGACATTTTTTTAAAAATTGTTCTAATCCATCAGTTTATTATTGTGTGCTTGTCTGGAGAAATTGCAGTACAATTCTCAATACAAAATATTTCTAGCACAAACAGTGGAACTTGTAAGACAGCACAGGCACTGCTGCGGAGATTGGTGCAGTTTAGCCTTGATTTCAAGTCTGTCAGCAGGTAGCTGGTGAGGGGGTGAGATTAGATTGGCGTCCAGTCACTGAAGAAAGTTGTAACGATGTCTGAAATGAAAATTCCTCATCTACACAGTGTAAAGAGAATATGAAACCTCCTCTGCACTCACCTTTATGCTATTTTCTCTAAACTAACATTGTAATCCAGACAGCCGAAAGTCCGTGTTATAAACAAAATTTGCAGTGTATCAGAGAAAATGAGAAAGGATTATTTTGGGGATTTGGGAAAATGAAGAAATAGGTATCCTATAGGAGGGAAGGCTCGTTCTGATCACAGACATTATCTCCTCTGAAACAGCTAAGCCTCAACGTGTGTGCAAGCTCAGACGCTCCCACTCTCACTCGGTAACGTCCACTTGCCACTGAAATTAGCCTGTCCAGGAATAACAGTTTGAGAACAGGTGTGTTAAAATCTCTATTCCATTAAATATTTTAACCCAGTTTCATGGGTTTTTGAAAATGTTTTACTATAGCCTATGATAAGAGTGATTCATTCATCAATTCATTAAAAAATTGTTCATCAAAACTACATTTTATACTGAGACTATAGATGTGCAAATCTTCAAATGTCACCTACACTACTAAAATTTACCTCTGCAGTCTGACAAAAGGGAAAATATGCAAAGCCTGCCATGTACTTACAGTGGGATAGAGTGAAGGAAAGAGGAATAAAGCTTCTTTATAAATATGTTGAAGAAGGAACTTTTCACTTAGAAGCCCTTTGAAAAAGACCATTTTTTAAAATCAGTATGCATGATACTGACTATTTGAAAGAAGGACATTTTAGCCACCAGGAGAAGCACAGCTTGTGGGCCCCTACCTCACATATTTGAGAAACACCTGTGGTGCACCACAGGGTGTAAATACAGGGAGCAAACACAGAGGGAGCCAGAGAGCTGATGGCGAGAGGCAGCAGCAGGAGTCGAGACTGTCGTGCTCTTCCAAGCTGTGTTTGCTTGATATTAAAGTAGAAGCCACTGGAAGGGTTAGAAGCAGACAGTGCCGTGCTCAGAAATAGTTGAGAATATCGCTTTGGCTGCTCTGTTAAAGGATGAAGAGTGCTAAGAAATGCTACAGTAACTGAGAGGAAATAAAGTAATGTCTTGCACTAGCATGGAAGAGCCGGGATGAGATTGGAAAGATTGAAAGGATCTTTCCCTGCTAGGAGAGCAAGGAAGCAGATGTCTTGGTAACATGAGCACACCTGGTTGTTAATGTGTGAATATTACTTGTTACCAAATGTATGGCTATGAGCAAATGACTCCAGTGCTGGGTGGTAAGTCGGACTCGCAGGAATGCACAAAAGGACTCGGGACCAGCCCCAAGTGGCTCTTACTGACCAAATCAAGCTGACCATGAGAAAAAAGAATGTTAGCAATGTGTTATAGACTGTAGAACAAAGAGGTCTCTCTTTTATAACAATACAGATATGAACTTAATAGGAAAAAGGGAAATTATAGTAAATTTATAGTTAAGTAAATAATAAATGTAAGAGTGGACTGAGTGAGTTAATCACTTTTTGTTCATTATCAAGTATAATTGATTCACTTAGTAACTAATAATAAAAGCTTAAAATAATAAATACAAATTTGATGAGGAACAGAATAGTCATGCAGTCTTTTTGGTATCTCCCTATATAATGCACAATAGGAAGTTATATACAATTTCAAAGGGAAAACCTTCACAGTGGAAACGACTAACAAAATCCATTTTATTCACTTTTTTTTTTTTTTTTTTTTGAGGCAATGTCTTGCTATGCAGTTTAGACTGGCCTTATGCTCTCTTTCATAGCCCCCAGCTTGGTCTTGAACCCATGGAGATTCTCCTGTCTCAACCTATCCAGTGCTGGTTTTACAGGTGTGTGGCACCATTCCCAGTTCCAAAAATCCATTTTAGACCAGTGGGTAAAATCGACATGATTGAAGATGGAGCAAATTAACATATTTACATGATATATCATCAAATATGGGTGATTTGATGTTCAGTGAAGAAATATTATAGAAAACTTACAAAATGAGCAGTCTCTACTCTTAAAATTCAATACCTTGAAGAACTAAGATAAATATTTCCATTGTAGGGTACCCAAAAGAACCTGATCAGGAAGTTAGATGAATATTTTCTACGTTTAAAGTTTAGATTTCATGTACTTCAAAATAATTGAAGAGGTACACACTGAAGTATTGAAAATATCTGCAATGTCTACAACCTACTTTCAAATTAACTAATGGTCAATAAAAACAATTATCTACACAACAGAGAGGGAATAAGATAAATAGCACAAATTTAAACAAATGTTTGAACCTATGAGATTGGGCCTGTAACAGCTGCATTTGCATCTTTTGAAAGTTGAAATT
>PVKN010027494.1:0-13509 GCA_004027915.1 Capromys pilorides | reverse complement strand
GTATCGATTTTTTTTTATTGTTGAATAATTTTTCGTGGTTAGTTTACCCATTCACCAACCCGACTGTATTTGGATTGTTTTAGCATTTTACTATTACATGTAAAGATGCTATAAATGTTCACACATTCTTGAATAGGTATTTTCATAAAGGCAATCATTTCCCTAAGGAATGGGATTATTGGGCCACATCGTGAATACATGTTAAAATTTATGGAAAAATGGCCAATATTTTTCAGAGTATTTGTAATGTTGTGCATTCTGGTAGCAATGTATAAAAGATCAAGCTATTCTTCCTCTCACCAGAACTTGTGATAGGATTCTGAGACACAGAAGTTCAATCCATGTGGAATGACAGCCACTGTGTCTCTCAGCTGCATCGATTGTGTGGCTCATCATGTCAGGCATATTTTCCTGTGTTCATCTCATCTGCATACTCTGTTTATTAAGTCTCATTAAGTCTTTTCCCTATTTTATGTTATGGCCGGCTCAGCCAGCTCTAGGGATGGGGATGGCGCAGCATGTGGTGCCAGGGATCAAACCACGGTCCCTGTGGTTGCCTAAGCTTGACTAAGCAGGTGCTTTAGACTGCTGAGCTATCTAGCTGGATCCTGGAGCAGATAAATCACAGGTTTTGCAGAAGACAGTGCTGCTCCCAGTGCAACAGTGTTTTGTTTTAACAGATGAAATCACCAGAAATGACATAAGCTGGAATTTTAAAACAGGGCCATGATACTGAAATGTCACCAGGCTCCAGATATTGTCAGAAGGTTCCCCACATCTATGATTCAAGATGTGTCATGATTTCTAGCAATGTCTTCAGTGATTGTCTAGAGATTTTCCTAGTTCTTGTTATGTCAAGTAATTTTTTATTTAATCTTGGACAGTTTGAATGTTATACCCTGTGCCTCTGCTTGCTATTTAAAGCTCTTATTTAAACTAGCATTAGATTCAGAATGCACAGCTTATTCCTTTCTTGCACAATATACTTCAAATGTCAATTTAGATTAAACAGCTTCTACAGCGCCATTCTGATCTGCCTTGCTGTGTAGTACCAAGAGACCCACTTGAATTATGGGAGGTTTGCCATGCCACAGTCTGTTCCCAAAGCTTTTGCTCTTCTGATTCTGATTTGTTTTATGCATGGTCCCCTAGGAAGTGAGCCAAGGTAGAACCTTAGAAACAAATCTCAAGGAATCTTTTCTTAGCTTCCTCCTTTCAAGAAGCTTCTATGCATTCTACAGGTAGCTTTGACGGGGTAGAGTTTCTGCTGTATTTACTTTGTGTAAAACAGGGCAGCCAACATGAATCTGTGCCAGAATCCCTACAAATTCCTGAATACCAGACTTTCCCTGTTAAGTCTGAACAGCTCAGTTTTATGTGAAAACACTGAATATCAATGGTTTCTCTCTTTCTGTGTAAAAATCTTCCTTCTCTTCCATGCCAAATGAATGTTTCTGACTGCTTGGAAGCAGGTTAAGAAAATGTATAGCAACAAGAGGGAGCAAACAGATTAATATTTCAGAATGGTATCACATTATATTTATTTTTTAAAAATGTATTTAGTATAGGGTCTGTAGGGTGTCACTACACAGATGAGACTCATACTGTTCCTCTTGCTTTCAGCCTCTCAAATGTTGGGATTATAGGTGTGCGCCACCACACCCAGTCATGGTCGCTGTCTCAGCACACCCTGGGGGCCAGGCTGGCACAACATGCTAGGGATTGAACCCCACTACCTTCATCTGCCTAAGCCGGTGCTGTAGTCTGTTGAGCTATCTAGCTGAACCTCATATTATATTTCTACAAGCATTTTCAATGTAGATTGTCAGATATGGAAATGTGTGTTTTTGATTACCTTTCAGAGCACTGGTTTTCTATTTGCATTACTGTTGATGCGTCACTCCTGATGCTTGCTCTAAGAAGGATTTGCTGCTTTCCCTTTAAAACTTCCCCCAGAGCCCTGTTATGAAGTATGGGTCATAAAGCTTTAGTAACTTTTCTCGAAAACAATGATGAAATTGAGGATTGTACTCAGATGCAGCATCTGGATGCCAGTGAGTCACTGGTGTGATTAATAAAAATTGTTTTGGGCAAAGAAATGAGAATTTATGTTATTCAGTCCAATTTCCAAAACTTAGATTTGCAGCACAGATTCGAGGAAGGTTACCCCTCCCCGGGAACTTGCTTCACCAGTGAGCAATAACCACGGCCATGGAAAGATTGCCAGATGTAGTTGATATTTTATGTCAAGAAACTATTCATGATATTGCATGGTATGCTAAGTTTCAGTGCCACTTGTTTAATATCATGCAAAGAAAAAGTGACACTCGGTGTAGTTAATAATGGAAAATTTAAAGTTTAAACTAAAAATTGTAATCCAAAATAGGATTATTCCAGATCAAAAAGGGCTTTCTAGTAGAACTTCACATTTTACAGATAGCAAAACAGAGGTTCCATGAGACTAAATGACTTCTCTGCTCTATTTCATGTGTCCAGAAGCAAACTTGGATTCAGAACTCTGATCTCCCAATTAGTAAGCCAGTAAATGTAAACACTGTAGCACAGCATTTCACATGCAATCATCTAAAATAGAATGTATTGTAGTCATTGACCTTGTAAGAGGTTCTAACATACTGTAAAATGTACACATGACATATAAATCACAACTCCACTGCATTATAAGCTAATATCGCTAATTGATATGTTAACTGCAACAATCATTAAACACTTAACAAAAACATTGCTTGCTTTAGAAGCACAGATAATTCAGGTCATTTAAAAATGATATATTGGGGTATTTACGCAGGCACCTTTTGTATCTTTAGACAAATGTTCTAAGCAGGAAACCTAAAAATTATTGCACTAAATTTCTTATTGCAAACATGGTTCTATCTATGAAATGCATGCAGGCACAGTTAGGATATAGGGAAGAATCAGAAAAGGTTTTGCAGTATGTATTGTGGAGAACTTTGTCATTTTACGGAACTTCTAAAATTTGTGCCTTAAGCACACAACACAAAGAAATGAGATTTGTTTATTTTATGCTAGCAGACAAAGAAAGAAGAGGACTTTATCTACTATATATTCAGCTCTTTCTCCCAAAAATACTGTGAGGATAAATACCGCTAATTAGATGTCTTATTACCAGTACATGGGTGATCTTTGGCTGGTGTTGTGTTGTTATACCTTCTCCTGTAATGTGACACAATTCCGGCACTCACTCTGGCACTGAAGTTGGAAGAACCTGTAGCTGAAGCTAGATGGGCTGACCCTGGATGACAAGTCAGCCAGCAAATGTAGTGGTCCTGGCCTGTGTCAAAGTCTCTGGTGAGACAGCACCCTCTGACTCCCACTTGAGTCCTCTTACACCGCTAGAATACTGTCAGTATCTTCCTAGTTTCTTTTACCCAACGCTACCACATCACTGCTCGGAGTCTTTTGTCCTACTGCCTTGTTTCCTCTTAGGACCTCGGCCAAAGAGAAAAAGGTAATTTACATATATTCTCATAGTGATTTTCATTAAATAAGGGTGGCTTTTTTTGTTTATATCATATTGATCAACCCATTTATACCTTTGATTCATGATCTATATTTGAGATAAAACACCCATTCGAAATTCTGACATTAAGACAACTTGCAGTGTATTAGAAGAAAAATCTAACAATATTTTTCAGAAAACCAACTTACTTTCTCCTTTTTATCTTTTAAAATTAATCATAAACAAAAGCTTAGCTACTAATCTAAATGAATAAAACTGTATTTTGGTGTGTTTTACATTCATTTATTTATTATTCAAAATATTGAAAATTTAAAAAAAAGTTCACACTGCAGGCTTTGGCCCATACCACTACAATATGACGTAGGTTTCACTGTCAAAATTGCTTAATTGGTTCAGGCAAGATGGTTCAGCAGTCTAAAGCACCTGCTTTAGGAAAGCTTAAGTGATCTCAGGGACTGTGGTTCGATCCCCAGCACCATATGCTGTGCCAGCCCCAAGCTGAGGGCAGGCTGAGCTGGCCATAACATACATAAATAAATAAAATAAAAATAAAAAATATTAAAAATAATTGCTTAATTGCTATTTATCAACAGTCTCAATTTGAACCTCCTCCGTGTTCAACTTAGCACTGTAGGATATTTGAATGCGTGTCTGGCTGGTTTTTGTAGACTGGCCATTCAGGACCCATATTTATACTGAAAATCAAACTATTCCACATCCTAAGAAAAAGTAACAATGCACAAATCTTGCTCAAAGACAGCAGGTTTCTGATATTAGGAAAATTTAAACGAATAAGCTGGGTGTGTGACATTCAGCTTGTTGCCTAATTTTTACCTTACAAATTCATATCTTGATTCTTGGAGAGAAGGCCTAGAGTATAAAAACAGGTGAAGACTGAAAAGTCCTTCCTTAAAACCTGCAAAAACTGTTGAAAGCATGGAACATCAGAAATGTTCTGACAGTTACAAAGGAAAGAAGGGATGGTGCCATCCTATGGGCATGGATAGTTGATGATGCCAGAAATGCAGGCATTGTAGATGCTGTAAGGCCTTGACATGTGTCAGGGGCTGCTGCCGTGCACAGGCCAGCTGGCAGGGCCCTGTGGAGCACACTCAGCACAAGCTGCAGCAGCACCTGTGGCAGCCCTGCTGGCAAGCGGCACCTGCGCACTGCTTTCTGGCGGTAGCCTTGGTACTCGCCCTCTATAACAGATGCCCAGGGGATCTAAGCATGTTGTGTGCTGTGGCTTTCAGGCTCAGACTACTTTAATGGAAAAACAAAATAGACTTTGTCAAAATTACCTATGACAGAAAAGGAAGCCAGTGGTAGACTGGGAGGTTTTTTTTATGGCAAATGCGCTATACGATTCGAGAAATCTCAGTTGTATGGCAAACTTGGATGAAAAACTGTAGGGGAAAGCTGAGAAAAGTTTGAAGAAAAATGGGTTTACTAGTGGGAGATAAGCAAAAACATCCCCTGTGGCAGTATCCTTTCAACCTCTTGTTCTTCTACAGGCGCCAGTGAGTATTCTATTGCATAAGTCTTTTGACTTCAAAGGGAACTTTTACCGCAAAAGAGGGTAGAAAATACCACTTGAGAGATATACAATTTGAAAGAATAAAAGATGGTCACTCACTTTTTCATTCGCTGCTGCTGTGGTAACTTTGGACCACTTGTGTCTAAAGTCTTCTAATTCTTTTCTTCTGCAGATGCTGCCAAATGAGCAAATAAATGCATTACGTTGTCTGAACTATGACTTGGGTCCAGTATCCCAAAGATATGTGTAAAAGTTTTTATTTTCTGCCTTAATAGCCAAAGAGCTACTTCTTCCACTTTCCGAAGATGTATGCACCAGAGACCACGATTCACATGACTAAAGTATATATGTGCTTTTCCTTCAAAATAAGAAAAGCACTTGAAGTTTAAGGACATCTTTACATGATACATTTCCCACAGGTATTTTAAGTTTTTACTACCTTGGGTCAGAATAATTTATAAATGAAATTTTCAACACATTTGAAATGATACAATTCCATTTGGAAACATACTACCAACAGGCCTGATCGCGAGAACTGAGCTCACTGTCTTGGTGAATTCTTTGCTCTTCTGCACAAATCCTCTTCCTCTGTCCTACAGACTGCATTTGATCAGAAGATCAAATGTGAAAAGATTTTATTTCATCTCTAAAATGATGAAATAAGTGAATAAAGAAGTTTTGATTTACAGTTCAAAGTCCTTGACACATCCAGGTGAGATACCCCGCTGCCTCACTCCCTGCAGGGCTTGTTGACAGTTCCTCTAAACTGCGATGAAGCCATAAGTCTATGTTCTTCCTTTGAAGAGGTTATAATAGTGACTGGTCGTCCTTTTTGTTCTGTTTACTGAATACAAATATAATGGTCTTCACTGGAAAGTTTGAGTATTTTAACCAGATTGGTCCAGCTTCTGAAACCGTGAAAGGAAACAAGTTTACAGGGATTTAGAAAAAAAATTTCTCCAGCTATACATATCTAAATATATAGGCATAAGCATTTTGATGTGTGTTTTAGCTGAACAATGCACACATTCACATAAATATTATGCATATACTTATGTGCATAAATATGTGTAGAATGAAACAGATTGATAGTTGCTGTGATACATTAACTGTCACCTTCTAACACGCAGCTAAACTGAATCAGTGTGGCTCTGAGTGCCCAAAGCCCACCTCGGGATTGCTGCCAGTGACATTAAAGGAGAACTAGAGGAAAAGAGCACGTGCTATGGATACTCCTGGAGAAATTTGTCTTTCTGGTCTTCCTGACATGAACTTAGCTATTATACCCAAGAAGTGCAGCCCTCACTGTTGCTGAGGATGGCTGCAGTTTTCTTTGGGGTGCTCTGGTCCTTACCTTGACCATTGCTTCTGGCCCCAGTGCAGATCCCTCAGCCTGCCAGCACATGTCCTTCACTCTACTGGCACCGATTTTCTATCTTCAGCCACTGGACTTGGGGCCATCCCAGTGCAGATCCTTGATACGGACTTTCGTGAGAAGTTGTCTTGGGCTCCAGGCCTCCAGCTTGACTTCTGGCATACATGCTATGGGCTCGAGATCTTCATCTGGACTTACTCAGATCTGGGACCCAGGACCTCACCTGGATTCTTTGGGTGTCTACTATGAAGACAGATCTCTTGGGATCTTTATATTTGACTTTTTGGGGCCATTATTAAATTATATAATAATCTCATAAATTATGCGTTCCATATTAAATCTATTTCCTTACTGTCTTAGTTACTTTTACTCGTTGCTGGGACAAATACCCGACACTCAAAATGAAGGAAGGAAAGGTTTATTTAGCTCATAGTTGCTGGAAGTTTCAGTCCATATTTGGCTGGCCCAAGGCTGAGCAGAACAGGGCAGAGGGCATCCAGTTCATGGTGGCAGAACAACCACGGGAGCAGAGAGTAACAGCTCTTTAAAAAGTCTCTTTGTGCTCAGTCACTCTGATGTGGGCCCATTGTGCCCTAGAGTGGAACCAATCATACCCCAGGATAGGCCCCTGATCCCACTCTAGGGAGGAGCCAATCATATCCTAGGCAGGCCCAGTTCATGCTCCAGGGAGGATCCAATTGTAACACATAATCCTAGTGGAACATGACTCATGTCTCAAACTCTAGAAGTCCCCGCCCCATGATTGCATGAGGCTTTGAGGGGACAACTAGACATAAACCATAACACTTACAAACCACGACTATAACACCTGTGGTGACATAAATGAAATAAGCCTGTAATATTAAGAACTAAAGACTTTGTATAACTCAAAGGAAATAGCCTAAAGTCTGCAAAATATTCAATAATAATAAAATAATAAGTTTTGTCTGTATAAGAGGTGACCATGGTGAGTATTTAACCTAAAACTATATTAGAGTAAAAGACACATGGCTGTTAAGCCCCACTGAACGACTGCCCCTCCCTTTGAACACACTCAGCTCATCACCAGGTTCTGAAGCGGTCCTGCAAGTTCTCTTATGCGTCTTTGCAAGGTGCTGCATGACATTGCATGCTTCTGCTCAGTCCAACCAGATGAAAATCAGGCTGATAAAAACACTGCTCTGTGTTCTCATCTACTTTATGCACAAGATCAGACTCTATGTAACTTCTGGCTCTATGTCAAGGTCAAAGCAATCATGAAATGTGTAAATGTTTTTAATCATTTTAAGACACTGCATAGGCCATAACAGTGCAACTGAAGATACTCATGAAGTAGATTTCCAGATTGCTTCAGAAATTGGCAAGAATGATAGGCTAGATGATTTTGAAGGGAGAGGACATATTTTGAGGTAGATTCATGGGAATGTGTCTTTTACTGTAATGATATTCTTTAAAAAATATTCTTCGAGGTTCTTACACTAGGGAGACAAGATGATGTTTGCAAATGCTGGTCTGATTTATTTCACTTATAAATATAGCCTCGAGCTGCATCCAGTTACCTGTAAAAGTCTCCAGTTTATCTTTCTTTATAGCTGAGTAATAATCTATTGTATTTCCTTTGTTTTTATCCTTTTTGAAATAAAAAAATTAAACACAAACTCTAGTTTTCACTCACATCACATATTTAAGGCTGTGCAGATACACACCACCTTCACATCTGAGTCCACTGAGTAAGAAATAGATAAGAAAGAATGAGATAGCAAGTGTTCATGACCTTAAGAGCTTTAAAACAACATGGTTGGTGGTGAGACACTCATGAGGATCATCACTGTATTTCCTGAAAGGGAGTACTTCTCCAATCTATTCTATCCCATCATAAGCAATGCCATCCACTTCAACCCTTCTTGGGGGAGAGCTTTGCAATCCTGAGGTTCTGTTTCAGAATTGACACATATCTCAACAATCTGCAATAGGTCCAATTTAAGTATTTACCTGCCTGAAGCTCCTTGCAGAAAACTGTACTTAGCAGAGCTTTCTGAATGGCAGCAGGTATATTTTCCACATCCCAAAACTCCACACAATGGTCAAGTGAATCAGGAGTGGCCCTGACACAACAGCAATTACCCATGAATTGCTTACTTAGCGATATGGCTGTGTCTAGATTTTCCCCAAATGCCTCATGCAGTCATCTATGAAGATTTCAGAAGAGGCTGGATTTAGTGTATGATTAATTCAAGGTGCAATACTAAGATTAAGGGTCCTAGGAGTGAGGGTGAGTGATTATCAGATCAGTCCACTGAGTGCGTTGACTCGCCCTAATACAGGTATCCTAGGTAGAGTAAAAAATGGGCAGAAAAAAAATCTGCTGAGGTTCCTCATTTGTTTTGCCACATCCTGCTCACCATGAACAGCTTCTCCACTGTGATGCTCATCTTCCAGGCCACTCTGCTTTGGAGCCAGCTGATGAGTGCCTCAACCTCCTACAGACTGTGAAGTAGCTAAATCTCCCCTTCTTTAACTTTGAGTGTTCAGTAGCAGCAAAAAGAGCAGCCAAGACATTTAGTTGGATGTGAGCTATGAGGCATAGCAAAGATGGGGCTGGCTAATTATATTATTCTGAAGAACCGAAATAGAAAAGCTGAGAGATACTGCAGCTTGGGGTCACATCTCTTGCCCTACAGAACCCAGCTGCACCACCTCTGAAAGTATGGTAATCAGCAAGAACCTTAGGTGGAGAGGTGAGATATAGGCAGCTAATGAAACTGCTTTCTAGGACCCATTGGAATTAAGTATGGAGCTTAATGAGCACTTGAAAAATTACTTTTTTCAAATAAGTAAATGAATGAATGCAATCGCTTTTCTTTATTTTAAAGAGAATAAAATCTGAAAACCATCAAAATAGTGCAGAATTTCAAAACAAGATGATAGGAAATTAACAATGGTTGTTATATGACATACAACATCTTTCTTCAAAGTAATTGTTCAGGGCCAGTGAGGTGGTTCACCAGTCTAAAGCACCTGCTTAGAAAAGTTTAGGCAACTGCAGGGACCACAGTTCGATCCCTGGCTTCATGTGCTGTGCCAGCCCCACCCCCAGGGCAGGCTGAGCAGGCCATGATACCAAAAAAAGAAACAACAGCGAAAGTAGTTGTTCAAACATGTAGTCATGCAAAATTGATTTAAAAAAAGAACACTAACTGCTCTTTTCAATAAGCTAATAGAAATTAGTAGGGCAATTATCATAACCATCATGTATTTTTCCTCTTCCTTCTCTTTCTTACTTTCCTCCTTTCCCTCATCCAAGTCATTCTTTCCTTTTTAACAGCTATAAGGAAAGATGGATGAGGATTTTATAGATAGAAGAATACAACCAGAGGCCATACTCATAAGTAAAATAAGTCAGAGCCACATGTATAAAATAGTAAATAAAAGAAATAGCAAACAACAATCCAAAAGGTAAAATAGATATTGTGAAATGCAACAAATACAATTTTAAAGATAAGAGTGTATTTTATAAATTAGATTTTAAAAGATAGATTTCTAAAGCTGAGAGGAGTTTATAAGTTAAATTTTAATTTTATATTTTACTTAATTATTTGATTTGATAGAATATTTCAACCTCACCATCCTTCATTGTCCCTGAAATTTGTCAACCATTGCCTGAAATTCTTTAAAATTCTTTCTTTAAATTTAATTTAATTTTTTAAAAAATTTTCTTTATGTTATGGCCGGCTCAGCTTGCCTTGGGGGTGGGGCTGGTACAGCATGTGGTGCTGGGGATCGAACCACGGTCCCTGTAGTTGCCTAAGCTTGCCTAAACAGGCACCTTAGACTGCTAAGCCATCTTTCCAGCCCTCTTTAAAATTCTTTAACAGAAAATTTTACAACATTTTCTCCCTAATGTATGGTTGTTATTTAGCAAGGATTATCACAGATTCTATTGCAAACCAGAATAATTTATCTCTTTCTTTCAGACACTAAATTGCCCTTTAAAATGATAATTGGTAAGTTAAATAAAAATTCACATGTACTTGTCCTTTGCATGCAGGCCTATCTATATTTGTCAGGTATTAACGTAATGAAATGATCTTGGCATTTACTCTGGCATATCTTATACCAGAGATTATCAAAATGTGAAGACAAAATCTAATTGTTTTCACAGTAAAAAGACTGTTTTCCTAAATCGTCATCATTTTCAATAATTATTAGGGGAACAGAAAATGAAGAAATTGCTTAAAAATTCAATAAATGCAAAATAATATTCTGGATAGATGAGATGGAAAATTATATTTAGTGTGTCAAAATATGAGGGAGATATGTGTGATTATAATGTGAATATTAGGACTATCCTATAAATATGCTATACACTGATATCCATTAATTCTGGTGAGCATGTTTTTCAGAGACTCTAAAATTCATGTATCAATAATATCTTAGGATTATAAATTAAAAATTATATATAGCAAAATATTTAATACATTGCCACATTAACTTTGAACTCTTAAAAGAGCTTTTGCAATTATGAGTTCCTTTTGTGCCTTGGTCTATACGTGACACATATTTTTCTATATGTGTCTTCACAAAAATTAGTTTTTCAGTTTTATCTCTTTTTGTTTGATAGACATCAAAGTATATTCAGAGATTTCTAGTTGACACTTTTAAACTAAACCAACTTATGAAAGAATATCTACTTGAAAGAGTACAGCAAGATAGCTACAGATGTTTTCAGTTACATATAAGAAATCATTTTGTTCAATTATTAAATTCCTAACCA
This sequence comes from Capromys pilorides, assembly GCA_004027915.1. Classification (NCBI taxonomy): domain Eukaryota; kingdom Metazoa; phylum Chordata; class Mammalia; order Rodentia; family Capromyidae; genus Capromys; species Capromys pilorides. The sequence continues at coordinate 2,324 of PVKN010027494.1, read as the reverse complement.
TAGTTTATAACTAAAGACTATGATAAAAAATATGTTGCCAGTTGGGTTCGGGGAGATAGTTCAGCAGAATAAGTGTTTGCTTGGCAAGCATAGGGTCCTAAGTTCAATCCCCAGAACTGAAAAAAAAAAAAAATGTTGCCATTCAAAGAATCAATAAAATAAGACAATTAAAACAATTTCATTTTTATTTATTTATTTTTAGATCTTTCTTTCTTTCTTTCTTTCTTTCTTTCTTTCTTTCTTTCTTTCTGCTATGGCTGGCTCAGTCTGCCTTGGGGATAGGGCTGTCACAGCATGTGGTGCTAAGGATCAAACCACAGTCCCTACAATTGCCTAATCATGCCTAAGCAGGCACATTAGACCGCTGAGCTATCTCACCAGCCCAAAACAACTTTAATAAGAATTTCATATAAACTTTTTTTTTTATAAACTTTAAACTTAAAACAACAGTTTCTATTGACAGGATCATAGCACACACAATATACATTTCAGAAAATTTTAAAATGCAACTGGACAGAATTAAGGTATTTGTCACTGACCTCCTCTATGCCAGTAAAGAGGGCAGGCAGAAATCAAGTGGTTGAATCCATTCAGTATGTAATGCGAAGTTTCAATTCACATAGACATCATTTTATTTTTATACTCTTATGCTGTACACTGATCATCAAAACTTTGGTCATTATGAGAGCTTACATCCTAATGACCCTCACAAGTCCATATGTAAATGTTTGGTCACCATCCTGTGGCACTATTAGGAGGTGAGGGAACCTTTATAAGACAGGGCCTCTTGGAAAGAAATTGAGTCACTGGGGGGACTGTGTCCTTAAAGGGGATTTTTCTGTGCATTCCTAGTAAAGGTACTAGTCTGTGCTCTTTCTCACATGAAATACCCTTCTCTGGTTCACGTGGTGCTGGCCTCAAGGTGTCTTAGGACATATTCTCCTTACTTCTCCCATTTGGAAGAGATCAGAGCAAAGTGGAATCATTTCTTCTTTCACCATTTGGTAAACCAAAGAAGCAGAAGAGAGTCCAGAAATAGAGCACCTCAGAAGAGTCAGAAGCAGTCAAGTGATCTTTGACAGAGGAACAAAGTCAGGTCAGCGGATAAAGTATAATCTGTTTAACAGAAGGTACTGAAACAACTGAACACTCATAATGCAAAGTCATGAACCTAGACACTGCTCAATCTAGACACTTTTAACAGAAAAAAACTCAAAAAGCACTTTTACTTTTTTATTTTAAAGAGAATAAAAATAAACACACATTAAGCCGATACAGGATTTCCAAACAAGATGATAAAAAATCAACAATGATTGTTGTATTGCATATTGTTATCTTCAAAGGGGTTGTTCAAATTACTACACAATGAAGCATTATCCAACTATAAAGAAAGATACATTTGAGGGCTTTATAGGAAAGTGGCTATGACTAGAGACCATACTCATAAGTGAAATAAACCAGACTCACATGTGTAAACATTGTTTTGTCTCCCTAGTGTAAGAAGCTGAAAGTGTAAATAAAATCTGAAAAATACAATAAATGGTGTGAAAAGAGGAAGAGCATTGTTTTAAAAAACTAGCTGAGGGCTGGCAGGATAGCTCAGTAGACTAAAGTGTTTGCTTTGGCTGAGCACAGCAGCTGGAGTTCAATCCCCAGTTTGCCAGGCCTGCCCTGCCCCCCCGCCCGGTGCACTAAGACAATGGTTGACACTGGGTGTGGTGGCTCATGCCTGTGATCCCAGCACTTGGGAAGTTGAGAGCAGAGAAATCACTAAGAGTCCAATCTACACAATGAGGCCCTACAGACCCTGTCCTAAGTACAGAAAAAAAAAAAAAAGCTAGCTAATGTAAAAATTTTGAAAGACCAAAGCGCATATGGGTAAAATGGTGAACAATGTATACTACAAAGAAATTTCCAATTCAAACAGAGAGATACCACTACATACGTTGAGAACTACTAAAGTCTAAAGCACTGACACCATCAAATGCTGGCAAGGAAAGACATAAGAATACATGGGAATATAAAACGTGCAGTAGTTTGACAGTTTCATAAGAAATGAATACAGTCCTACCATATTAACTAGCAATCATGCTCTTTAGGATTTATTCCATTGACTTGAAATTATATGTTCACATAAAAACCTGCTTCTCACTATTTTCATGTGTTATTCATAATTGCTAAAGGAGACATTTAAAAATACTTATTCAGTACTCTTCATAAATATACTTTCTATAAGTATAACCATGAACAATGTCATAATTAAATAAAAGATGTGAAGATTGTAAATAGATGCTGCAGGTTTTGAAAAATTTTTACATTAGCTA
>PVKN010027493.1:0-13509 GCA_004027915.1 Capromys pilorides | reverse complement strand
TGCTGCTCCTCCCCTCTGAGTTTTAGCCGGGAAGGTAGGCATTCAGCATTCTCATAAAGTGTGTTTGTGCCCGCCAGACCCTGAGCCCAGAGAGTCCCCCAGTCGCATTGGCCTGCAGGGAGCGTTTATGAGGATTCTTGCTTCAGGAGGGCGCGCTCCTCCTGACCGCAGCTGGCAGCTTGGAAGAGTGTATCAGGTTCCCATTTCCACAGCAGAAGTGAACTTCCGAGAAGGGGAGGCCTCGTTCTCAGAGCTGCACTCCCGTGGCCGCCGCTACCTACCCGTCTAACGTCTCATTCTGAGAAGAAGCGTCAGGGTCGGCAAGATAGCTCAGTGGTCCAAAGCGCCTGCTTAGGCAAGCGTAGGCAACTGCGGTGACTGTGGTTCGATGCCTGGTACCGCGTGCTGCCGGGACCCGCTGCCTTTGCTCCCCACCTCTGGGGTCCGCCGCCCGCGCAGCTCTGGAAGGTGCTCGGAGGACACGCTGTGCATGTGCGAGCTGGTGGGAGGAGCTCCGTCCTGCTGGGCCTCCCCTCCTCTCTTATCTCCCCAGCGGTCACCAATAATCAGGCGTGGACTCTTAGGTCTGTGCGTGATTTGCAATTTTAAGCCGCTTCAACGTTGCCGAGCTGACACGGCCGGCGCCTCCTTCTAGCTTTAGTTAATGAAGCCATTGACCGGCTCGCTGGTGGAAGCTGCGCTGCTCTTTCTGTTTGGTCTCTGGAGGAGGACAATTTCGTTTTCCTAAGCTGCCTGGCGAATGTGTCCAGGAGAAGACACGGCATTTAGGCTCCAGGCCCGGGATGAGGCCCGGTCCCTTCAGCTCCAGAAAAGCAACAGAGAGCAGCTGAGCATTTCATCAGGCTGTCCGAAGCGGCTGTTGTGTAAGAGACCAGGGGAAGTGGAGACTGGGATCCGCGTTCCGGCAGCCTGGCGCCTGCCCGCAGCTCACGCCGGGAGGTCTCTGCTGGCACTGAAATTCACCGGGGCAGCCTGCCCGCCCTGGAACTGTCTGATCCTTCCGTGTTCTAGCCAAGTTGAAATAACCAGACGTTTAAGCAAGGTCTTCATTTTAGGCACAGTTTGCTTCTGTCCAAAACAAAATAATACCGGCCAGCGTGGTGCTGCACACCTGTAATCCTAGCGCTCAGGAGGCAGGAGTAGGAGGGTCTTTGTGAGCTCCAGAGCAGCCTGGGCTACAAAGTGAGCTGAAAGCCAGAAGGAACTGCACCATGAGACCCTGTCTCAAAAAGACAAAACAAGGTAGCAGGAGTGGGGGCTGGGAGGCTCAGAGTCAGCACTGAGGGCTGAGGGCCAGGTGGAGACACTGCAGGGGGATATTGAGCCGGGTGGGTCCCCGAGGCTCCAGGGTGGTCGTGTCTTCAGACATACCTTTGAAGGATGAACAGCTACACAGTGGAATAGGCGGGCTCAAATCAAGCCTTCCCTAGCCAGCCGCCACCCCCTAAAACAAAGAGCTCCCCTACTTGGGGGTGCGAACAAGACGTTCTGGGGCAAGTGAGGCCTGAGAAATCATTTCCTCTTCTCCTGCAGTGCTGTGTATTTATTAGGACTCCAGCTTTTAACTCACCCCAGTTCTTACCATCAAAGCTGGGAAAGAGAACACGTCTATTCACTTACCTTAGACTTCAGAACTTTTATGTGTGTGTTTTAAAGACCTTTCCTCTTCTTCCTTACACTTATTGCCAACTCTAGGGAATTGTCTTGTCGTGAGTGTTGTCTTTACAAGAGCAGCCGGCCCTCCCTGGCCACAGGCGCTGCAGCCCAGTGGAGGTGCCCGGCTATGAGCAGAGAATACTGCATTGTTTAATGCTTCGCTTCTGCAGATGTGGGCTGTGTAGTCAGGCCTGTGACCGTTTGTACCTCCACTGGACACCCACAGATATTTTTCCTGTCATTATCCCCTGAACGACACAGTATGACAGGTATGTCCATGGCATTGGCCTTGGGGTGTGCATCATGAGTCACCTGGAGTGACCAGGAGGAGGTGCGCCTGTAGGCGTAAACACTACACTGCTTGAAATGAGGCACTCAAGCTTCTGTGGATTTTGCCATCCAAGGGAGCCTAGAATGGTCCTCTGAGTTCTACGGAGATGACCAAGGTTGCAGATAGCCTGTCCCTGAGGGCCACCCTTTGTGGGACCTGTGGCCTCGCTCAGCAAGCAGGAGCGTGCGTGGAGACCACACACAGACTCTCCTGAGAGGCCGATTCTGTGCATTGGGTCCCGGGGGCAGCCTGGGAGACTCCGGCTCTGCAAAAGCCAGAGTGAGGCTGATGGCGGTGTCTTGGAGCTGGACTTTGGGAAGCGGGCTCCCGAGGAGAGTCTGGGCTGGCCTGCCAGGAGGGACCCAGTAGGGTGTCTCTCCCAGGTGTTGTGTTTACTATCTGGCTACCCCCAGACCCCTCAAGTGTCCATAGGTGGGGCTTTTGCAGGGTGATTGAATTGTAGGGCCTCAACAGGTAGATGGGCCGCTAGGAGGTAGGGCGATGGGAGGGAGCGGGTCGTCAGAGCAGGGCCTGGGAGGGTGGGCTGCCTGCCTAGCTCTTCCCTTTGCTTTCTGCTGTGACTGGAGCCGCTTTCCTGCCTCTCAGGCCCTCACCCCACCCCACTTTGGCTCTGGAGCCATCTGACTAGGAGTTAAAACCTCTAAAAACTATGGACCAAAAGGAACCATTTCTCCCTAACTTGAATGTCAAGTATTGAACGCCAGCAATGAAAATGTGAGTTAAATGCAGATCTGGCTCATCCTGCGCATTGGTTCTGTGGGTGGCACATGTGGCCAGCAGCTGGACGGAGAGTACGTCGAGGGGGAGCTCTGTCCTTGTCACTGGGGCATAAACTGTGCCGTGTGCCTCATGCATGTGTGGAGACCTTCTGGAAGCAGGGCTGCCCCTGGATGGATGGGCGGGCCCAGCGCGAGCTGCCGCCCCTGCCTCCCAGGCCCTGAGGCGTGGCGGGCAAGGAAGGTGTGGATGTTCCCAGGAAGGAGCTGCCTGCCTCTCCATGCTCCAGTCACTCAGCTTCCCTTGCGGTGACCCACAGTGACCGGGAGACCGAAAGGACATCAAACAGAAGTGACCTCAAACGAAAAGACTGTGACAAACCTTATCCCGATACAGCGCTTCTCCTGGCCAGTGCCTGGCCTCCCCGTGCAGTGTGGGAAGGCAGGCGTAGGCTTCCTCTTGGCCAGTGGTTTTGTCCTGAGGTCTGATTTCGCATCTGTTCAGACAGCATCAGGGAGGAGTCCTAGCACAAGCATGCAGTCTTTTCCTCCTTGTATTCCCAGGATGACAGGGGAGATTGTTTCAGCCATCTCTCAAAATGCTTTGATCTTCTCCATGTTAAATTCTGTTGCCACAAAATATAGAAAAAATTCCCAATGTCTTTATAATCCATTTATTTGAGCATTGATAATGCTTCCCATTGTCTGGGAAGAGCTAGCCAAGAGGGAGAGCCACAGGCCTGCTGTATTGATTGGCAATAAACAGAGATACCTGGCATCAGATGCTTTCACACCTTAGGGATCTAGCAGGAGTGTGGCTGTCCCACAAGGCCTTTGTCCTAACGCTGTCCTGGCGGATGTTATCTTCTGGAAAAACAAGCTCATAAACGGCAGCATTCTTGCTGTCCACAATGTGACCCTGGAGTCCTCTGAGCTGAGTGCCATGACAGACGCTTCAAATGGAGTGAAACATCATTTTCATTTGTCTGCTGAAGGTTTCTTCTCCTCTCCTTGTGCGAGCTGTGGGACTCAGGCTCCACGCAGCTTTCCCTCAGCTGAGCCTCTCAGGGTGTCCTAGGACAATGACCTTGTAAATCCCTTTGGCTGTTCCTACTAAGGCAAAAAGACATCAGATTTTAAAACAGCCCTGAGCGGTGCAGCTGAGCAAACCCCAGGGACCCGAGGTCACCCGAAGTTCTGCCTGATGACAGCGGAGCTGCCCTGCGCTACGTGGCTGCTGTGGTGGCTGAGACATGGTGGGTCCCTGCTGTCCCTGCTGTCCCTGCTGGGGGAACGGACACCAGAAGCTGTGGATCTGAGAACAGTTGTAAATCAGGCCTGGATCTCCATGGTCTTCCTCAAGAGCTATTTGGAATTGCGAAGACACAAGAGCCTGGGAAGATGAAGGAGAAGATGCCCCTGGGGGTACACTGCCTTGCCGCTGCCCACCAGGGGGCCATGATGGGGCTACTTTTCTCCAATCAACCATTGGCGCAGGCCCCTGCGGCACCGCCGGCATCCCATTTTCAAAACGCCTGACTGATGTGGCAAGACCAGAGGTTCGAAGGAAAGTGGAGGTGCAGGCCCCTTCCCAGGACACCCGCTTTTCTTTTTTCCTATGCAGTGAATTCCAGTTCTGCTTCAGTTGTACCACTGTCTTTGGTGATGGAAATGTATTTCATGACAATTTCCTGCTTCAGCAAACTATAGGAGATGATTTGCACAGGATTAGAAAAATGAAACGTGCATCACGCAGAATCCTGCAAGCTGAAGTGGATGTGTTTTATCCAGAAAAGGCTGAATTCATTCACAGGGAGAGGGACCACATTGCTCAAGGTGACGCTCATAATCAGTGTCCAGCTAGTTCTCTGGCCCCCTTGGGAGCATCAGAAACATAACGCAGCTGCGTGGAGAGGCTCTGGCCAGCGCCTGCTTTGTGTGATTCTGGGTCATTGGTTGTCTCAATTACTTTTCACTCATTGCTGGCACAAAACACCTAACATCCAGCATTAAGGAAGGAAAGGCTTATTTAGCTCATAGCGAGTGGAGGTTCCAGTCCATACTCAGCTGGCTCCAAGGCAGGGTGGCACATTGCAGAGGACAGGTGGTCATGGCAGTGGAAAACAACAGAACAGCAAGAGCAAAAAGGGAGAAGCAGCAGCTAAGGCAGCAGAGAGAAAGCCTCCCTCTCTCCTTCCCTCCTATTCCATTCAGACTCTCCTTCCCCGCCACCCCACTGTGAGTGTAGCACTCACACCCATAATCCCAGTATTGGATCATGAATTCTTCATGAACTCTAGAAGCCCACCCCATGGCTGCATGAGGCTTTGGGGAGACACCCACACACAGACCATAACATTAGTGCTCCAGGGATGTGGAGGAGGCAGGACAGAGGCTCACTGGATGTTCCGCCTGGCTTACGTGGGGCAAACGTGACAGGCTCTGGAGCTGCATGAGCGTCCAGGAGCTGCTCACAGCCTGCACTATGGAAGCAGATTTTCAGCTCACCACAGGGGTTGTCTGCATTCTGTACGGCTTTCTGCTTGACAGTTACCAGGAGCCACAACTGGGTGACTCCTGTGGATGCCGGAGCTGCGGCGCACCAGCCATTAGGAGCCGTGTGAAAATATAATGTCTGAGGAGGCCCAAATGAGATACAAAATGCCTTTAAGGGCAGGTCTTATTTAAAGCACTGCTGTGGAATACCTTTTATGTAGCAACTCATTAACCTCTAATTGGTTTTATGAGCTCACGGAACATACACAGAACGAGAGAAGTCTAAAGTCACGTGGCAAGTGCTTTCCAAAACTAATAAGAGCTCAATCCTTCATTTTGCTAAGATCTCGATGCAAATTATTTAATATGGTTGATGAGCTACTTTTTTGCATTTTGCACCAGAGGTCTCAGGGGAATTTGTGGTCATCACTGTGATGGCTGAGATTGCTTATTGAGTTTGGCGTGAAGCTGGCCTGATGAGGAGGGGTTTGTAGGCCACAGGTGCTCCTGTCTAGAGAGTGCGTGGGTGCACTGGGCTACGTGTGCAGCTGCCTGGAAAGTGCTGCCTCCACCCCAGTGAGGGAGTCCAGTCGGCAGAGGCTCCTTAGGTGGCTGTTACTGCTGCTGGAGGCCAAACTTTGCCTCAGTAAGTACGACCAAACCTATGTCGGAAGTCAAGCAGGGCCACACAAAGGTTATGAGATTCACTCTGGGCGTTGCTCTGGCCGGAGCCCCGTTCCCGCCAGTGTGTCCTGAAGGCCTTCCTACTGCTGGTGACAACTGGCCTCCTTGGAAGTTAGGAGCAACAGCAGACAGGCCATAGGATGCTGTGGTTTTGATGCTGTGCCTTCCCACAGAGCTGCCTGTGCGTAAAGGCTTGGCCTCACATTTGGACTGTTAGGAGGCGGTACAGCCTTTGAGAGGCAGAGACTGGTGGGACTTTGTAGGTCACTGAGGTCATGCCTTTGAAGGAATTTAGGGGCTCCTAGCCTGTCTTTGCATTTGTTGACTTCCTGGCCATGAGGTAACTGGTTTTACTTGCCATGTGATCCCAGGACATGTGGCAATTGGCCATGAAACCAAATCCAGCAGCGGCCTCTTATGATGAACTAGACCCTCCAAAGTCGTGAGCCTGAGGAGCCCTCTCTCCTCAGATACTGTTTCTCTCAGGCACTCTGCTCGAGAGGTGACGTCTCACTGGAACGGTGGCTTAGTGGCTTAATTTTTCCTTCTCCCTTGAAGCAACGGTCTTTCACCTATCTGGTCTTCCCGGGATTGGCCAGAAAAATTGGGAAGCACAAGGCACAAGGTCTCCTACCTCCACTGTCCACAAGCCTGGGAGTCATCCTGTTTTGTTTCAGCTTTTAATGGAACTGGCTTTAAGGAATAAAGGGGAGAAGGAGAAGAAGAAGACAGGAGAAAGTTCAGGCAAGTGAGGGAAAGGACGCTGTGTCCTCTAAAGGTACATATGGCTTCAAACCAGGAACAAGGCCTCCCTGCTGTGGGACCTCGGCTCATTCTCAGGTGCTCGCCCGGCACAGATAGTGTCAGAAATCTCACCGCAGGACACACCAAGTAAGACACTTTACCAGTGAGAACTCTGAGGCTGAAGAGGCTCCGCTCTGGAGAGGGCTCTCAGAAGTTCATCCCGGAGAGACGCAAGCCAGTGCTTCCCTAGCAGGTGTACAGGCTGAAGGCCGTGTGTCGCTGCTGTCCCCATGTGGCTGACGTTTAACCATAAGGCCTAAGCCACCAGTTGGGTTATCACATGTATTGCATCAGGGTACATAATATGGGATAGGGCATGGTCTAGGGCAGATGGTCTGAGGGCTGCGAAATGTTTTATGTCTTGGTTTGTTTCTAGATTGGGCTAAGGGTGTATGTAACTCAGTGGCACAGCACCTGCCTGTCAAGTGTGAGGTTGTGAGTTCAATTTCCAGAACCAAATATAAAAGTTAGGGGACCGGAGAGATAGCTCAGTAGAATAAGCGCTTGCTTGGCAAGCGCAAGGGCCTGAGTTCAATCCCTGGTTCCAGAAAAAAAAAAAATAAATAAATAAATAAATAAATTAAATAAAAGTTCTTTCTAGACTGTAGCTGGAAATATTTTTAATTATAGCATATAATAATGTTATTGCATAACTATAATAATTTCAAATTTGCAGTACTGCACGTGTGTGTCAGCATGCACTAAGAACTAAAACTCTCACTGGGAAAGGCAAATGCACACATGTGAGAAGGCTCAGAGTAAGAATGAGCACGTGGCTGTGTCCCGCTGCTGTGTCCCCTGCCTGCACACAGCAGTGGACACCTTGTCCCTTCTCTCTGCTGCGCAGGGGATTGTGCCGTGGGGCTTTGCATGCCAGGAGTCAGAGCATGAAGTCTCTTCCAGTGACGCCATCGTAATGCCCACTGGGAATGCTGGTGCTCTGCAGACAGCACCAGCAGGGCGGCAGGGAGAGTAAGACACGCATTGTGGCATCCGCAAAGTGGGTTCCCGTGCATGTTCATTACAGACGGGCTAAGAAAGAGCACCCTAACGCTATATGATGCAAGCATCCTGGGAGGTCTTCTTCCTTTAGTCTGTTTGGACTTTAGAACAAAATACTATGGGCCAGATCACTTATGAAATGATGGGCATTTGTTTCCTACAGTTCTGCAGGCTGGAAATTCAAGAACAAATTCAAGTTCAACCCCTACAGAAGGCCCAGGCTCTGGCTTGGGCCTGCACCTTCCTGTGGCATCCTCACTAGGTGGGAGAGAACACCAGTTCCCGTTACATCAGGGCACCAGTACCACATGCCAGGACTTCACCCTCCTGACCTAGGCACCCGATAGGGGTCCCGTTTAATAATAACACACTGGGGGTTAGATATTGACATCTGAAGTTTTTCCAGGTACACGCAAATATTGGGTCCATAGTAGACTATTTTTATTTTAGTTTGGGGGGCATCATGGATTTCAGTTCAGGGTCCTGTACATGCTAAACTGGTGTTCTATCATGGGCTGAGCATCCATGCTGGCCTGCACTTAATGTTGGGGGACAGTCACCCCAGCTCTCTTCTATTTCCACAGGAGACACTTAGCTGAAGGTACACGGAGGGGCAGGGTGGTTGAGTAGCCAGGCGTCACCAGCAGAGCTGGGTGAGGAGCTCCCTGGCATGGCAGGAGGGCAGCCTGAGTGGAGGATCATGGAGGTCCTGGAGGAAGAGCGGGAGGTAGGCGTTGGCAGACAGCAAATCATGCTACCAGGGATCTGGCTGAATCCAGATGCAGGAACATGGAGGTGAGATAAGGATGTACAGTGGATATGGAAGCTCAGATGTCTGTCATGGCCAAAGACACAGCATGCCACGCTCCGCGATCCTCGCCACTTTCTGTAGCACCTGGGGAAGTCCTCTCTCCTGATGTCCTGAATCAAATCAAAACATTGACCTTTCATGGCCCTTTTCACTTTGGGGAAGAGCCAGGAGGCCCGGGACGCCAGGCCACGAGTAAGCTGGGTGAGAACGCGCTGGAAGGCATCCCGACGGAGGCCTTTCCAGTGAGCTTGGGGGCAGTGTTCACTCTGCTGTTGATTACACCCTATAACAATCCTCAAGAAGGGAGACTCCAGAGCTGCTTCTGGCCCAAGAATGACGGGTCATAGGTGCGCCAGGCGAGGGGGAGGACTTGGAAAGGAATGAATGGCAATAAACTTTTTCCTTTGATATTGTAAAAAAATATAGCATTCACCATATATATTTTTTTTTTATCACACTCTGTACCATGACTTGTAAGCCTCTTGCTAATGTGTTTGTGGTGGCCTCAGAGAAGGGTCTAGAGGTGCTTCCCCCAGGCCTGGCGGGAATGGTTGTTTCACTGTACCCATGTCTGTTCTCTGTATCTTAATTTATTAATCATGGCCAACTGGAAAGAACATTTCTTTTGCTGAATTACTTGCCATTTGATTGTAATTTATTTGATTGTCAGAAAGGGTGAATTTTCATAAGTGTATTAGTCATTCGCATTACTTACAGTGGAATGAATTATGTGTTCATTTCCCATAACTCCGCGCAGAGGCTGTGTTTCATTTGGTCACGGTGGAAGCCCCAAGCTTGTTGAAGGAGCTCGCCCTTCCAGATGAAGGGGACAGTTCCTGTTCCTGCGTCCTCTCTTGCTAATCCCTCCACGCACGCCTGGAGCCCGGACTTTCTGGAGCCGGGGGAAACCCGACTGGAGAGCTGCCCATCCAAGGAGGGGCAGGGCCCTAGGTCCCTGTGCATCAGAACTGCTGCTCTTCCCGGGGCTGCCACACGGGACAGTCACCTAGGGTCAGCTCCTCACCAGGACAGAGCCCCGCCCTGCGCTTGCTCCTCTCCTGCAGCCTGTCTCTAAGGCCAACCCTCACCCTACTCTCCCTCCAGCTAACCAGGCAGGGCTGGCAGTGCTGTAGGCCGCTCTGTGCAGCCGGAAACCACAGGGCTCCCGGCGCTGGAGGTCGTTCTCTTCGGGAAGTCGCTGTGGCTTCTGCGCTCGGCACAGGACCACTGCAGGGTAGCCCGCCCAGGGCAGGGTTCCCGCACCGCGATTGCAGTCCAACTTGTGTCTCTCTGCTCTGAAGCTCTGCCTCTCCTCGGTTCCTTCTACCGTGGATGAGAGTTTCCCTTGGATCTGATGACACCCAGAGCTGTCCGTTGCTTTAATGTTCTGTGATCCCATGAAGTGGCTACTGTGTGCCTTCTGCCGCTGTCCCTGATGGCCTTGACGGGGTGGAGTCCTGAAAGGTCTGTTTTTGTAATTTTAGTAAGAATTCACAGGGTCTCACTATGTAGCTCAGACTCGTAGTGACCCACCTGTGTTCAGCCTCCCAAGAGCTGGGATTACAGGAGCGCGCCACCAGCCCAGTCTCAATTGCATCCCAGCACGCCCCAGGGGCAGGGCCGGCGCAGCACACCAAGGATCAAAGCCCGGCCGCTGCTGAAAAGTCTTTTATTGGACAACAATTGTATATATTTATCATATACAGAACGGTGCTTGAAACCGATGCCAACGGTGCAGCCGAGCGAGTCCGCGTTTTGGGCGGTGTGATGCTCAGTTAGTGGTGTATTTGCTATGGTTTATAAACAGGTAGCCGCGCCCAAGCTTCTGTGCTCGTGGCGGGGCGCGTGGGAGGGCCTGGCTCATGCCTGCGTGGTACCGGATTGGCTCAGCATAGTTCGGAGCATGGATGATGGACTTAATAAAGCAGGAAGTCCCGCCCCGGACATGATGCCACTGACCAATAGGCTTGGAGCTGGAGTGCATGAAAAGGAGGAGAAGGAAGCCATGCGGCCCTGTGCTGCAGCGAGGTTCCTGTCGGCTGAACTCAAGGCAGTGTGACGTAACACAACCCTTTCTTTCTTTAACTTACCCCAGCAGTGAGGAAGTCGGTAGCGCGGTGTTCCATGCTGAAAATTCCTAAGACAGAAAATGTTAAAGATTTGATGAGGAGGCCTTTAGCAGGCTGTGGCAGTCACTGGGGCGGGGGCGGGGGCGGAGGGGCAGCCCAGGGAGGCAGATGTGGCTTCGCAGCATGAGCATATGCTCTTGAAGATGGCGAGTCTTCAAAAAATGAGGGTCGTTCGATAGTGGCAGCTGGGGTGGGCTCGACTTGGGGAGTCGCGCCCTCAGCTCGGCTTCCCATGAGCTCACAGTGCCAACTTTGCTCCTGATACCAGGCTCAACTTGGCGCCTTGTGACTCATCTTCTTCTGTGCTTCTCAGAACAATTAAAAAAAAAAAAAAAACAAAAACAAAACAAAAGGAATTCCAAAAATATTTGCAGCTGCAGCAGCAGTAGCAGCAGCGTTGCTAGGGTCGGTTGTGACCCAGCCCAAGGTGGCACTACTGTAGGAAATGACGCTCACTCGGGCTGGGAGGATTCCAGCCACGCCTCTGTGCTCACACCTGCCTCGTGGAATTAAAGCAGTGGGTGAGTTAGGCAAGCCAGGGCTCCAAGGTCGTAGTACTGCTTTATTTAACCAAGTACAGTGCAAACCAGATATAGTGGTGAATGCCCATGATCTTAGCACCTGGGAGGCCCAGGCGGGAGGAATGTGAGTTCAAGTCCACCCCGGGTGATTTAAAACTTTACAAGACTGCTTCAAACGTTTTCTAAAAATTTGGGAGTGGAGCTGCGTGAGATGGTCTTGGGTTCAATCCCCAGCACTTCAGAAAAGAAAAGGCAGACTGCAGCACTCACGTTCAGAATGAAGAAGCTTGGAAGATTTACTGCTTTTAAGAGAAAGAAAAGCATCTCAGCTCTGAGCGTGGTCCCCGGAGACGATGCTGGAGCCAGCGGGGTTGTCCCCCTCTGCACACCGAGGTTGGCACGATGGTAGATGACATGAGTTTCACCGTCTTTTCAGGCTCACTGCCATAAATGGGACTGCTCCTTCTCCACATAAATGTCCTAGGGGTAAAAAATATTGTCCTTTGCAGAAAAGCACACTTAAAATATTTTTGCACGGGGTAAAAAAACCCAAACTATTTAAATTTCTTATTCTGCCAGCCCATGCAGAGCCCCCTGGGACTGTCGCGAGCACGCCTTTGTTTCTCCATGCCTCGAGTCCACAAATTCTTCTCGCAAATGATTCTTCTTTGCACAACAATTGAATTCTAATATGTTTATTTGGAACTCGTGTTGTGGCTGGTAGCCTAAGCGTTGTATTTCAACAGCCTCTTAAAAGTGTCCATAATGAACAGGGCACATCGGCGCGCCATCCATCCAGTTGTTTTTCAGCGTTTGGCGACTTAATTTGCATCGCCCGATCAGCTGATCTTCTGCAAAGCAATCTTCACAGCTGGGTAATTTATGACAGCACTAGAGAGTGGGCCTGACACAAGTTACAAGAAATCCACTCCTCCCCGGATCAGAACTGCAGAAATGACTCTTGATCACTTAGGAATGACAGAATGGGAGCCATAAAAGACGAGCGTAAACCTCCTATTTTATTTTGCTTTTCGTGGCTAGCCTTTGATTTATCAGTCTGTTTATATAAATTATAGCCCACCAACAGCCTCGAAGGGGAAATGTCTTCTGATTCACTGAGCTTTCTTTTCGTTTTCAAAATCACAGCAAGAAACAGCTGAAGGACAAGAGGCGGTTCTGTCTCCTCTAGGATCAGACGTGACAAGAACAGACGAGGTTGGGAACCTGGCAGGGGTAGGAGAATTGCTCATTAAACAGGCCTCAGCTTCTGGCGGGGAATCAGCTCCTCCCTGGAAGAGGCAGAGGAAGCAGGAACCCTCCCTGAGCCAGAGAACCCAGGGCCAAGGTCCTGAGCCTCATTTGCAATCCAATCTTTCCTTTGCTTTCTTTGTCCTCTTTGAGATTATCCTCCGATTTATCCTCTCTGAACGAGATTGTCTTTTGGACCTGAATTCTTCCAAGATCCCATTTTATTTTACTGTTCTGTGAGGCCATGAAAAATGCCACTGGGTACCCATGTCCAGCTTCTGCTTCTGCTTCTGGCGGGAACAAAGGGATGGCATCGGGCCTTCTCTCTTGTCCGGTCCAATTCCCACAAACCTTTGCCTCTGCTGAAAATATAATTAAGTTTATAATAACTAGAGGGAAAACAATACAGGCATATCAGAGTCTTTATCACCCCTGTGAATGCTTTTTCCTTCTGAAGTAAGCTAATTTCTCCTGGTGATTCACCGAGAGCCTGGTGTTGCCCCGGCAGCTCTGTGCCACATTAGCAGGCAGAGAGGAAATGAGAGTGATTCTGCAGATTACGCAGTCGGCTCCTTCTCTCCACCACCTGGCTCCTCACCTTCGGCTAATATGTTCTCAAGCCCTTGTGTTTCCATCCCCCCACTGCACAAATGTGTATGTGCATGCCAACTTGGATGTGGAATATGGGACCCAGGACCTTTGGGCCTTTCTGAGGACACACACATCACTGTGCATCAGTGTCACTGGCAGCCCCTGCACAGCCACAGCCAGGGCATTTCATGGTCCCAAGGTCAGGAGGTTACAGCCGCGGGCCAAGCCAGCCCCTGCCTCGCGTTGTCCACCATGCATAGGCGCTCTGCAGAGGGGAACCCGGCTTAGCCTAGCAGGGCAGCAGAGCACTGACCACCACCAGCGGGGCCTGAGTTCTTTACCTTTGGACTGTCACTGGTCAGGCCTGGCTCAGCCCTAGCCTGGGGCAACACTGCTGGCCATTGTGCGCTCCATGGCCTCTGATGGCCACTCCCAGGACTGAGGGATCTCATGGGTACCCTGTCTAAGCTGAAGCACC
>PVKN010027492.1:0-13510 GCA_004027915.1 Capromys pilorides | reverse complement strand
GAAAAAAAAAAAAAAAAAAAAAAAAAGATGGAAAGGTGGGTGGATGGCAGGCAAGCAAGGACATAACAGCATTTAGAACCACAAATTTTTTTTTTCTTCTAATCAATTCTTTCTGTTTTCTCCTCAGGGACACTAATCAGATCATCTTTCATTTTATATTTCATTTTAAAATATAATTTTTAAGCCAGTCATGGTGGCACATACCTATAATCCCAGAACTAGGGAGGTTGGGGCAGGAGCATTGTTGGAAATTCGATACCAGCTGGGCTACAAAGTGAGCTCAAGGCCAGCCTAAATTGTATAGAAAGACTGTCTCAAAAAGACAGATAATAGTAGTAGTAATAATAAATATAAATAAAATAAAACTTAATAGTTTTTTCAGTTTGTATTTACTTTAGGTAAATTCTCAGTCCATATTCAGGTTCATTAAACCTTCCAACTTTGCTGAATATTTGAAAACTTTATCCTAAAGTAATGAGCAAAAATCACCTCCACTGAAAATATTGGCAACCATTCATATATTGGCTCAGAGCTGTTGTACTAAAACATCAAGAATTAGAAACTTTCAGTTTTACATAATTCTTTCTGAGAATGGTAAAAGAGAAACCACTCTCAATCTCAGTTAATTAAGGTAATGTAAGTTCCAGACCAATACCAGGTATGGAAGGCACATGAAGTAAGAACTGCAAGTGAGTTACCGGGCAAAATGTCCTACATAATATGGGGATGGTGGCAAATGTGTAATCCTAGCTAATTGGTAGAGTCAGGAGGATTACCAGTTGAGGATGGCCCGGGCAACTTAGGGAGATCCTACCTCAAAATAAAAAAAGAAAAAAGGTGCGTAGCCTACTGGTTCAGTCCCTAGTAACTAATACACATATACACACACAATTGCATTGTGACCATGCTGAATTTGTTTTAGGACTGTAACAATGGTTTGAAGATCTATTACAACTAACCATATTAACAGAAAAGAGAAACATTAAGATTCTTTCAACAGATACAGAAATAAGTTTATTAAATCAAACATGCATTTAAGGTACAAACTTTTTAAATAAGGAATACAAAAGACCTTCAGGAAAAAAATGCAATTAAAATTATTATTTAAAAAAATGTTTTTCTTGAATCAAGGTCTCATTTTGTAGTTCAGCTTGACCTCAAACTCACACTCTTGCCTCGGCATGCTGAACGCCAAGATTATAGGTATGTGCCACCAGGCCTGGAGTGATAAAAAATTTATTAAAATTTTTATATATTAAAAACACTAAGTGTTTTTAATATATAAAACACTAAATATAAGAGATATCATTCCATTTAAAAAATGAGTCAAAGGAAAAATTAGGAAATTTGCAAACGAGATACGGGTTAATAAATACATTCTTTTTTAAAAAAAATTAATTTATTTATTTTTTATTTGTTTGCTTGTTTGTTTATTTATTTATTTTATGGCTGGCTCAGCCTGCCCTGGTGGTGGGGCTGGCGCAGCATGTGGTGCCGGGGATCGAACTGCAGTCCCTGCAGTTGCCTGAGCTTTCCTAAGCAGGCGCTTTAGACCACTGAACCATCTCGCCGGCCCAATAAATACATTCTGAGGAATGCACAACATTTTATATTTAGCTAACTGGCAACATTCAAAAGTTCTGCTGATGATGAAGGGAGCAAAGAGTCAATAAGAAAACATTAGAATACAATCACCCTGGAAACAAATTGTTAATATTTAATTACAGCACAGATACTCTTAAGAAAACCTTCACACACATACATACAGAAGACATCCCACCCACGCACCCACCCACTTACACACACGGGGTGGGTATTATTGTATAGGTTTTTTAGCCATAAAATAAGTAGATTTCCAACACTCACTCCGTGAGATTGTATGCAAGGAAAAGGAATAGGATAAAGCTATTCCTATCAACATAAATACCATAATACATTACTGTGGAAAAAGAATGAACTATATATTTTCACTGAGTCATTTATATGTTTTGAAATGTCAGAACTTTATACATTTTTAAGGATAAATATATCAAGTAAAAATATAACAGATCTATGGGAATGAAAATCTAAAAACAGCCCCAATTACCTGTACAGAGAGGAAAGCGTGTTTTATTTTTACAGCACGTGCTTCCTGTGTTATTCTTTTACTATATATTTATGTATTATGGTATAAACTTAAAAATTTAAAAAAAAGGGGTCTACTATAAGGCTCAATCAATAGCCCCTGTATAAGACCTAAAGTTAAATTTCTTTATATGTAAATAAAATAGAAGTAAATATAATAAAAAGTTAAAAGCTGTGAAGTCAAGAGCATTCTGACAAACTGTGTGTTTGCGTGCGTGCACGAGTGTGTGTGTGTGTGTGTGTGTGTGCTGCTGTTGCTGCACCCCTTACAAAGAACAAGGTTTTTGCTCTTACCTGTCTCTTATACGTCTCAAGTTGACTTCGAGCTGCATTGGCCTTTCTTAACTCTTCCTCTAGACTAACAGTGTTCTGCATATACATAGTATTTTTCTCTTCTAAGAGTTTAACCTGACGTCTCAAGTCGCCAAGATCTTCTAGCTTCTTTTTATAAGATTCCACCTGACCTTCTAGTTTAGATACTTTATCAGAAGAATGTCTAGAATGAGATGGGAAATTAAGAATTAGAAACACATCCACAATTATAAAGCTGTTTGAGACAATCTTAATCCCAGAGAGACCACCAGGAAACAAGTTCTAATGAAACTACAAGATGAAAAGAGACTCAAGGTTGATTTTTTATTCAGGTTAAGAAACATGACCAAAATTACAGAAAAATATATCAAGAATGTTATGTAATTAAAGAAAAATTAAGTAGCAAGAGGTAGCCAGCAGACTCACATTTAGCACAAGAGTATAACTAAAATTGCAGAGTGTCCAAATGATTTACCAATGATCATAACAAAGAGGCTTTGGTGAAGAAGTGGAGAATATGCAATGGCAAATTTTAGGGATCTAAGAAAAGAATGTAAATTTTATGTGATCTAAGTTTGGTTCTGGAATGAAGAGAGTAGTTTTTTACTAATACTAAAGAGACGTGTGTGTGTGTGTGTGTGTGTGTGTGTGTGTGTGTGTGCGCGCGCGTGCGCGCACATTCAGGATGAAAAGAAAAACGATCATGAACAAAACATAGTCCCTAGGTATAGTCTGAGACCCCCAATAGTGAAGACAATATTAATCCTGAATAGATGGAAGAATAATAGTTCTGTCCTCTAGAGACAAAAAAGATGTACGGGAGTTGAGGAAAGTTCAGAGGAGCAGAAAACAAGGGCCACGGAGAGTTCAAAAGGTCACAGGCCTTTCCTGTGAGCAACCAGCAACAGGACCATCTGCTGAGACTCTGGCATGAGGGTGGTGTTTCGTGTGTGGGCAGGGATGTGGGAAGAGTGATGAGAACACTTAATATCAGTGAGAGCCCAGAGAACAATCTACTGATATGTAGTAGAATGGCAGGCTGGAGGAAGAACCTAGTGATGAGATCATTAATTTATAGTGGGACAGGGCTGGCCTGATAGCTCAGCAGACTAAAGTGCCTGCTTAGGTAGAGCGCAGTGGCCGGGGTTTGATACCCAGCATGCTGAGCCAACCCTGCCCACGCATGGGGGGTATACTCATAGGGCAATTAAGACAGGGCGTGTTGGTGGGTGCCTGTAACCCCAGTACTTGGAAGGCTGAAACCACGAGAATCATTATGAGTCAGTCTATGTAGTGAGACCCTGCAGATCCTGTCCGAAATACAGGGAAAAAAAAATTATACACACACACACACACACACACACACACACGAGATATATATACCAGGACAAAATTCTATCACTGTGTGATTCTCTGTACATTTTTAGTTATCAAACAGCAAATGTGGAAAACAGAGACAGCTGGAGTAATTCAACAGAGGACAATGGGATAGTGACATGGTAAGTAGTGAGATGCCTGAGAAAATAGTGACAAAACAAATGTCCAGCAAGGAAATGAACCCTTATGATGTGATGTGTGCTAATAACTAAGACAAAGGCAGATCAAGTGCTTGGAAGACTAGAATTATACATCAGGGGTGTGGGAAGAAGAAAAAGCTCTGGAACTTTACAAGTGTAAAGCTATGTTTAATTACAGGTTAATTTCTATTTAAAAAATACATACTAGATGTGCTAGATCATCCCAAGTACTTACAAATATAAATTCACTTGATTCTTTACTTCTCTTTTTTTCATTTGATTCTTCATATAAATCTGTTAGTATGCATTAGTTTCATTTTATAGATGTGCAAATAAGAAGTCAGATAAATGGTACCTATGAACCCAGGTGATCTGGCTCTGAAAGACGTTCTGAGAGCCTAGTCTTAATATAACAGAACTACTCTGTCTGTGAACCCACAGAAAGGAAAGACTGCTTACCTAAGAACATCTATTTCATCCTTTAGAGACTGGGCTTCATCAGCTAAAGCAGTTAGCTCATCATTCTGCTGCCGAAGTTCAGAGATCTCTTTCTCCAACTCTTCACAGCGTATTCGATAATCATCTTTGGCTGCTTCTAGTCTGAAGCCAAAAAAAGACAGATCAAGAAAGTAGTACTTACTGTCTCAGAATTTTCTTTAGCACAGTAAAATAAAAAACATGAAATATGGAAATAAATTTTTGGTGAACATGTCTCTGAATTTGTGGCCACAAGATGTATACACAAGTCATAATTTTACCAAAAGGATTCCCTGATTCTAAGATTTGGAAAAGGTCCTAACTGGTGACCATTCTACTGATGAAAAGCTAGACACAAAAACTGTTCCCCAATACAGCAGATATAAATTGAAAGATTTATTTCTTAATCATGGAATTAAAATATATTCCTTGAAAATCTGTAAAACTTAGAAAATATAATATAAATCATATATCCGTCTAGATAAATAAGTACTATTAACATTTTGGAAATGCATCCTCCCGTCTCACTTTGGTTGATATTCTTCCCTTAAACATGAGTAATAGTATTCCTACCTCAAATTAAACAGATTTGTTCAATTAAGATATACATTTTCTTTTAGAAGTCTCATCATCTCTTCTTTTACCCTACACAGTTAATTATTTACTTCACCTCAGCCCTTTTAAAATTTTGAGACAAGGTCTATATTAAATTGTCCTGGCTGGCCTTGAACTTGTGATCCTCCTGCTTCAGCCTCATGAGTACCTGGAAGTATAGGTATATGCCACCATAACCAGCCTAACATATAAAGCATTCTGTTATGTAAATCAACTAATGAATCTTACATTTTAGAGTTTCTGCTTTTAGTATACAATTAGTTTTCTTTTCTTAATCCTACACTTCGTTAGCACTTCTACTGGGTTGATTGTTAAAAGTTTTTAATTTCCCTAGAATTCTTTTTAGTACATGATAAAAAATACTAACTGTACAGTGATGATAAAATACTTGAGTTGAGACACTTCAAAATATAGTATTACAAAACATACTGAAATATTAATAGCATAAACCACATTTCCTTAATAATGAAAAATGTAATTTCCTAAGCCATTAAAAAATAAACCACTATTTAGAAAAGGTATAAAGTCAGGTTTGGGTTTTATCCACTGAATCTCTCTTACAATGAGGACAGTGTTCTCAAAATTTCTGATTTGAGTGTCCTTTTGTGCTCAGAATTACTGAGAACCATAAAGTATTTTTGGCTGTGCAGATTTTAACCTATTGGTATTGTCATATTAAAATTAAAACACAAGGGGTCAAGGAGATAGCTGTGGCCAGGGAGATAGCTCAGGGGCACAAGTGCCTGCCTGGCAAGTACAAGTTCCTGAATTTGATCCCTGATTCCGAAAAAAAAAAAAAAAAAAAAAATTAAAACACGAATACATATTACTCAATTCATTTGAAAATATACTAATAAATCCATTATGCTAATATATACACAGTGTACAAAAAATACATTTTATAAAACTAAGAAGTGAGATGTGGCACTGAGTCCCACTGTTGTGATTATTACTGGCTCAGCAAAACACAGCTGGATCCTTTTTCTACATTCGTATGCTGTAATATTTTGCTTTTTGCTAAAATAAAGAAAATCCACCTTAGCACAAGTATGCAGTTGGAAGAAAAGGCCTTGTAGACTCTGAAGCAGTCTAAAAGAACCTCCAGGATCCTTGAATCACATTTTGAACTACTGATGTAGACTACAGGATATGGGGTTTCTAAGGTCTCTGAGAAGGCTAAGCTCTTCCTTTCTCCCCCTCCCCCCACCTGGCACTACATCCTCCACCCTTTTATTTTTAAATTTTAAGATTTCTTTGTCTATAATTACCTAGAAGTTCTAGTATTACTTTTCTTTTTTGGAGACAAGGTCTCACTATGCAGTTCAGGTGGGCCTCCAACTCACTTGTGGCCCTCCTGTCTCAGCCTCTCAAATACTAGGATCATAGGCATACACCGCCATACCTGACCTTAATATTACATTCTGAACTTTAAACTACAGTTACCAAATATTTTAAGATTAGATTTTTAATAAGTTTTTACCTAAACGTTTCTTCTTGTAGTTGTTCTAATTGAGTTTGGAGCTGCAAATGTCTTCTTCCTGCTGGACTGTTGGGATCTTCAATAGAATCAGACTGATTAAGCCTTTCCATTAATATTTGATTTTCTGCCAATAAACTACTCTTCTCCTCTTGCAATGCTGCAACCTGTCGGGATACAGAAAGACAACAGTCATTCCATCCAGTTATGCTGGCATCAGCTCAATCCCTAAAGGAATACAATCGCCTCCACATACACATTTACATTATTTTGGAATAATGCACACACAGAACAAGCAAGAGTTCATTCATTTATTTTGAGAAGGGATCTCCTATGTTGCCCAGGTACATCAAACTGTGATGTCTCAAGGGATCTTCCTGCCTCAGCCTCTGTACAACAATTGTATGTCAATAAGGTAAAACAGAAATTGAAAGCTATTCCTAAGTCTCCTTCCCCAATCTCCATTTTCTCTTGAACATGTTCTAGTTGGGCTGTTGGCCCCAACATTTCACTGTTCTTTATGATCATCAATGACTCTTCATCATTAAGACCCTCTAACGAACACTGACATGACCCAATACTCCTTTAGAAGTATTTTCTTCCCCTGGCTTCCAGAAAACCTTACCCTCCAGAATTCTGTAACCAACACACTGTTTTTATCTCATTGTCCTAAATTGATTCCTTTGTCTTTTCTAAGTTAGAGTTTTTCTTTCCTAAGCATAGTGGCAGCTTCCAGTTTTCTAGGTGTAAACATCATCTATTTCTAGCCTAAAACACTGAACTGAAGAACATTTTAACTTACATGTCCAATAGGCATCTTAAATTTAGATTTTCCAAGTAGAGAATTATTTTAAAAAATGGATATACAATAATTGCATATACATGTAGGGTACAGTTCATCTTATTATATTTTCATACATGTATATAATAGGTAAGGATCAAAGTAGAGTAATTAGCATACTTACCACCTCAAATTTAAAAGTCTTTGTATTAGAAACATTCCATTTTCTTTTCCCCACCTTTTTTTTTGCTGGCTCAGCCCACCCTGAGGGTGGGGCTGGTACAGTAAGTCAAAGCTCAGTACTGTACCTGCCTAAGCTTGCCTAAGCAGATGGTTTAGATGAGTGAGCTATCTTGCTGGTCCTCTTCTAGCTATTTTTAAGGTAACAATGAAGTATTGTTAACTATAACCCCCCAATGGCTTTGCCTATTACTTGGTCTTTACAGACATATATGAAGCCTCTGTAGACTAACTACCTCTTCCTGTATGCTTGCATTCTCCCTTATTTTACTGCCATCTTTATCTTGGTGGTTTCTGAATTTACCCCATCTCAGTGCAAAGGCCCTACTTACTTTGTGATTCTCTTCACCTAGAAAACTTGCTATCCAAACTTTCTCAGGATTTTACTAACCTATCACCTTCTCATGGGGGCCTGTGCTGACAACCCAAATGAAAATAAATTCTCCTCACTCTGTATTCCTTAAGTTTATCTTCTGTTTTTGTTAACTGATTCACTAAGCTCAGATACTGGGACTGTACTGATTTTCTACTCTTTATATCATCTTTCCTTCTCCCTGTTCTTTTCTTTTTTTGTGGTACTAGAGGTTGAAGCCATGCCCTCTGTACAGAGCTACATTACTAGCTTTTTAAAATTTTTATTCTGAGATAGGATCAACTGCCAATGTGCCCAGGCTTAAACTTGCGATCCTCCTGCTTTAGCCTCACAGACTGTGTTTCTCTTTAGAATGTGTCATCGCCGCACAACATACTATTATATTTATCACTTGTCTTCTTTAATTGAATGCAAGTACTTTGGGGTCAGAAATGTTTTTTCTAAATCTGTGTTTCTCTGTTTCTTAGCTATATCCCCCTTTCTTAGAACAGTACATGATACATGGTGGGTGTACAGTAAATGTTGCTAAATAAATCTGAAATGTCAGTCTATACTTGTCATGTTTCTCTAACCTAAACCCTCAGCTTCCCGATACTCATCTCTTTGCTACTAATGTCTAAGGTTAACTATATACTGGTCAGAAATATGATCTACATCAAAGATTATTCAAATTTAATTAAGAATCAATAGCCTCAAATGTGGCAAATTTAACAATGGCTGAATATTTAACATAAAACTTTAATCTAACACCAGAATTATCACATTAGCTATCACACTTATCGTGTATAAGACTCGAGATTCAATCTTAGCCCTGGAAAGAAAAAACCAGACTAGCTAATATTGCTGAAATATTTTAATATATATTCCAGAAATCATGCTACATATATATAAAAAAGATTAATTCTAAAAACACATAAACAATATTTACAAAAATAAAATTAAAAGACAATTGAACAATACCAAGGGGCACATAATCAAAAGTAACAATGTTGCAAGATGGCTGGTGAAAAACCTGAGAAGCCAGATACTAAAGAGAAGAAGCCTAAAGCCAAGAAGGCTGCTGCCGGTGGTACTGGTAGAAAGGGGAAGGGGAAGGCAAAAAAGTCCAAGAAGGGGCATCCCCACTGCAGCTGAAATCCTGTCCTGTTTGGAGGAACTGACAGATATTCCTGATTAGAAGATTCCAGAAAGGCTTTACAAGAGAAAGTAAACAGCTGCTAAATCAAAGGTTGAGAAAAAAAAAAAGGATTAAGTTCTTACTATGATCACAAAACCAGTCAGCGGTGACAAGAATGGAGGTACCTGGGTGGTTAAACTTCGAAAAATGCCTAGATACTATCCTACTGAAGATGTGCCCTGAAAGCTCTTGAGCCATGGCAAGAAACCCTTCAGTCAGCATGTAAGGAAACTTTGAGCTAGCATCACTCCTGGCACCATCTTGATCATCCTCACTGGGCACCACAGAGACAAGAGAGTGATCTTTCTGAAGCAGCTGGCCAGTGGCTTACTACTTGTGACTAGATCTCTTAGCCTCATGTTCCTCTACAAAGAACACACCAGAAATTTGCCATTGCACCTCTCCAAAAATTCTATCAGCATAGTGAAAATCCCCAAAGACCTCACTGATGCTTCAAGAAGCAGCAGCTGCGGAAACCCAGACGCTTGGAGGGTAAGATCTTCAACACCAAGAAAGAGAGATATCAGATTTCAGAGCAGCACAAGAAAGTGGTAGACTAACAAGATTTTAGCAAAAATCAAAGCTATTCCTTTGCTTTAGGGCTACCTGCAATCCACTTTTGCTCTGACAAATGGAATTTATCCTCATAAGTTAGTGTTCTAAATTTCTTACTAAGAACCTGATTAAATAACTGATATATTAAAAGAAAGTTATAATGTCTGAGTTTTCCCACTCCTCAAAATTTGCTTTTAACTATTCCTAACATGACAGCTTTTGGCTTTTGTTATTAGTCAGTATTTACATTTCTGGAGTAAAGTACCCAAAAATTAAAGGACAGGTCCCTTCTGGCTCATTTTCAGTTTATGGTCAACTGACTCCAGGCAGAAACATACTCGTAGAGCAAAGCTACCCACTTCGTGATGGCCTAGGAACATCACGAAGAAGAAGAAGAGGAACACAGCAGAAGAAGCCAGGGACCAGATATTGTCCCTAAGGACATGTTCTCATGACCCACCAGACACACATTTCTATGTGCACTATTAATCTTTGAAGCCAACCATGCTGACAACAAATATTAAGCATCACATTTATTACTTTGTACTCTAGATGCTACGTTTCTAGATTTATCAACATCAGATATTATCTAGTGATTCAGTCTTCTGACATGTTAGATTACAGCAAGCTGAGTCTTCCACCCTACCATAAGTACACTTCTATCATGATTTGCACCTCAATGACCTACTGATTCACTTCACTCAATCACCCACCATCCATGCTTTCCCTTACTCAGATATGCCCTGGGTGCCTAATGGAGGTGGAACACTAAAGCCCTACTAGGGATGGCAGGGTGAACAAAACACAAAATCCTTATTCCTACATGTTACATATTCAAAACAAACATAATAAACATACATATACAAATTTTATCAAACCAAATAGTGAATACATGCAAATGATAGAAGAAAAAATGCTGTGCAGAGGATTAAAATAGGACACTGGCCAACCATATAAGTTCTCCTGAGGGATGTGGGGCATGTAAATGCTCAATAAATATTTTATGATAAATCAGCTGACTTTGAGCTGAGATTGGCTCACAAGAAGGAAGAGCCTGCCAAGTAATGACTGCTGTACCAGAGAATAGTTCTTCATCCTTCCTTGATAAGATGAAGATGCCAGCAGCTCTCCCCTTACTGCATCTCTCCTGTCCAATTCTTTTTCTGAGCCTTTATCATCTGTGCCTCTACAATTTCATTCACTGTGGGGAGTTGGTACATGTACAAAACACATCTTTTTTTTTTCTTTTATGTATTTGGTATGGGGTCTCACTACACAGCTTGGACTTGTAGTGATCCTACTATCTTCAGTCTCCCCAGTGCTGCAATTACAGATGTGCATCACCACACCTAGTATGGGTGGCTGGCTCAGCACACTGGGCATAAGAGGGTGGTGTATGGAAGGGGGGGGGAGGGGGTGGCATGTTGGAGATTGAACCCTGGCCCCTGCACTTGCCTAAGCAGGTGCTTAGTCTGCTGAGCTATCTTGCCAGCCCTACCTTTGGTTTCTGAGAGGCTGATGAAGTCTGTGTCTTGAAAATACCTATACCCAAGCTGTTAAATATAGAAAATAATGCAAATTGGCAATTAACCACCAGTAACTTTAATCTGCCACTGTTAAAAGAGTATTTCTACTACAGATACTGGTAAATCCACAAAAGACTCCACAGAACTGGTCTTCTTTTAAAACTTCCTTGCCCTTTTTAGAAGTCAATATGCTAGCATACTGTGAAGACACGTGTAGATCTCTTTCCTGTTTCTTTTTGCATTATAGGTTTACACCATTTTAATTCATTATAAACTTAATTGATTGCCAAAAAGAACAGAAATTAACTTTTTTTTTTTTACTTTTTTATTTTTTTGTTTAACCAAAATGTATTTTTTTCCTATTTACAAAAAACTCCATCACATGCTATACTATAAAGCAGTTGCACAGTACAACTGGTGGTACTTATGACAGTTTACAGAACAGACCTCTTACCTGCATATCCAACTCATGGCATCTTTGAGCAATTTCTTCCTTTGCTGATAAAGCTTCATTTAGTTCCTCTGTAGTTTTCTTCAACTGATGAAATGGAAATACTTAATAATTACACATGCTTCTCCAATACAGAATTAAAATATTTCCCTCTTTATGTTATCAGGGGGGGTGGTAAAAGGGGAAATCAAGGTATTTTCTGTAAGACTCAAAAGAAGTGTTTGTGGGTTTTCTTTTTTCTTTTTTTGTATTTTTAGGGAAAGGTCTATAGAGTGTTCAGGGTTTCACTACCAGATTGGACTTGGTGATCTGCCTGTCTACAGCCTCCCAAGAGCTGGGATTACAGGTGTATGTCACCACACCCAGTCTCAATTGCCTGCCAGCTGCCCCAGGTTGAGGCCAGCACAGCAGACACACGGATCAAACCCTGCCCCCTGTGCCTGCTTGCAGGAGCTTTAATTCACTGAGCTATTTGGCCAGCCTGAAATGTTTGATTTATATTGATCACATTAAACGTATGGAATTTGTTCCTGTACATGATATATCACTGAATAAAGATTAATGATCTGGGGCCACATACAATATAGATAATATAATGTATATAAGGAACAAAACCTGTTTTGAATTTCCTTTCCTTTGCTTTTTTTGGAGGCAATAAGGTCTTGCTATTAGTCTAGGGCGGCCTCAAACTTCTGGTGATCCTCCCTCTGCAGTCTCTCAAGTGCTGAGACTATAGGTCTATGCCAACACATCCAGTTTAACTTTGAATTTCTTTTAGCCCTCAATCTTAACATTTCTGTCTTTTGAACGTAGTTCTTTTCTCATTTTAAGCTTTCTTGCACATCATCATTTACTTGGACTACTAGCTCTTGCTAATAGTAGTTCTTATGTTTTTGTTTTGTGAACCTAGCCTTGAACTCACTATCTAGCCCAGGCTGGCTGCAAACTCACAGTGATCTTCCTGCTTCAGGTTCTGAGTACTGAGACTATAGCTATGTGTCACCATACCTGGCTTGTTGATTCTTTTAATAAATGAGAAATTTACCTTGGTAAAAGATATAACAGAAGAGCAGGGCTTTCAAATGCTAAATAGCTAGAACATTTCAATACAAACTTTTTTTGGGACATGTTAAACTTTTAAGCTAATTTGCATAACCCGTTTTATTTTTACTATTATTATTTTTTTGTCTTTTTGAGACAGGGTCTCGATGTGCAGTTCAACCTGGCCTTGAGCTCACTTTTGTAGCCCAGGCTGGTCTTGAACTCGCACTGATCCTCCTGCCTCAGCCACCCAAGTGCTGGGATTACAGGTCATTTTATTTTATTTTTAAAAAGATTTTTAACGTATTTGGTACAGGGTCTATAGGGTCTCACTACACAGACTGGACTCATACTGATCCTTCTGTTTTCAGCCTCCCAAGCACTGGGATTATAGGTGTGCACCATCACGCTCAGTCTCAGTTGCCAGCATGGCAAGCTTGAGATCGAACCCCTGGTCCCTGCATCTGCCTAAGCAGATGCTTTAATCTACTGAGCTATCTGGCTGGCTCCCCATTTTAAAATAAAGATTTCTACTATTCTACTTCTCAACATAAATCAAACATTTCCAAACTGTTTCTATTATTAAAAACTCTTCATTAGAAAAGTAGGAACAAAAATAACTGAAATAAAATTTTGTCTCTCCATGTTATCAAAATTTTTAAAGATGAAAAAAAAGCAATCAAAGTAATAGCTTTTAAAATCAAATATCACACAGTAGGAGAAAGATAAACTCCAAACTTGGGCTAAAATTACAAAGATTTTCAGACAGAACATTTGGAAACCCTAAGGAAGAAATGACAAAAGAAAAAGAACACAAAGACTTCTGTTATCACAGAATAGCTTG
>PVKN010027491.1:0-13500 GCA_004027915.1 Capromys pilorides | reverse complement strand
AATAGGTATTTTAGCAAAAATTTCCTGTGTGTCTTAAGTAGTTGGATCTTCAGGCTCCATAAAGGCATTAATGATCTATGCTTGCCATCTCTTCAAATGGCCAGCTACTGTGCTCCAAGGTGGCTGACCAACTCCAGGTGACACATTTCAAATTAATCTCAGAGACCTGAATAGTTTTCATTTCCTTGTAGGCCCACTCCCAGTGTACCCTCAAAGGTTTCTCCCTTTCCCCAATTTGACATACAACTTTCCATCTCGATAGTGTACTTTTTCTCTTCTGATCACATTCCCTGATACCATTGCATGTCCTTGAGCCCGTAGGAAGGTGCAGGCTCATACGGCACTGTGATGGATTCTCAATTCACCTATTTTTGCCTTCAACACAAGAAAGTAAATCATCAGTGGCAGAAGGGTGCCACTTAGTTTTACATTTCCCCACCTCGGCCCTCCATGTATAGCAGAGTACAGAGTGCACAGCGAACTCCTGATAAGCACTGCTTGTCCAGTGGTCTCCCTAACCCCTTCCCAGCAGTGTGCTGCAGCTGCTTCAATGGGCTGCAAAAGCCAACTGAGTGACATTCAAGAATTTCACAAGCAGCAGTTATACCACTGGGAACTTGAAATTAACCATAGTGTCAGCATATAAACCATTGAAAATAGCAGAGGCTACAAAATCAAGGCTCAACTCTCCCCACAGCTAGTTCACCAACCCCACTCAGGGATGGTCTTCTGAGCTGTGCAGAGCACCAGCAGACCTATGCACCTCTCTCTTCCGCTTGTTTCCCATGCAGAACTTGGGA
The DNA here is from genome assembly GCA_004027915.1 of Capromys pilorides. Lineage (NCBI taxonomy): Eukaryota > Metazoa > Chordata > Mammalia > Rodentia > Capromyidae > Capromys > Capromys pilorides. The sequence continues at coordinate 12,700 of PVKN010027491.1, read as the reverse complement.
GATGCCCAACAAGCAGAGAACTCTGTGTCCAGACTTCTCTCAGAAGGAATGTCTTTGAAATGTAACAGTTATTTGATGCTTCCTGCGGGGGAAGCATTGTTCCCAGTGCATAGTTTATTAGCACATTCAATTCACAAAGCCAATTTCTGAGTATTCCAGGATTCATAAAACAGAGGCAGAAGATTACGCAATAGTGACAGAGAGGCAGAGTTGGCCTACGAATCCAGGAGGTTTGCTCCTGAGGATCCAGCTCTGAATTACATAGCCACTACACAATCCAGTTTCTTACTAGTCCTTGGATTAAAATGTTAGCTTCCTGCTGTTGCATATATTTTTTAATATCCACGATGCCCAGCTTAGTGCCTGGCTTTTAAGTGGTTTTCAGATACTTCAGGCTATTTAGTGTCAAGGAACTTCTAGCTCAGGAGGTCTCAGTGTTCACTCAATGGTAATACAATTCTGAATTTTACAGATAGTGCAGAATGCAAAAATGCAAATATGCTCTTTATAGTACAATAGAAAGAATTACTGAGGGAGGCATATCTCAAATTAAGCATTCAAAGTAATGAATGTTTTCTCTGGTTTCTTGGTCAACTGGGGTGAAACAGCTATATGTTTTGGGATCTCATGTTCAGTAGGAACTGAAATAAATTACAAACCCCAATGTTCCCTAAAATAAACATTCCAAGAAAAGCATAAATTCATACAGCTCAATTGCCTGCTCATTGCTCACTCTGGCTGAAAATCAACTTTGTTGTCTTGTTCTTCAAATAACTTTGCAAAGTTTTTGGAAGAAGTTACTTCCTGTTGTTGAATCAAATATATTATTATCATATGTACTGATTATAATCTGCTGTATGCCTGGCTGATCCAAAATGTTGTGTGTGCAGCAGGGGAACAGAGTGGATAGGCAGGAAGCAAGGTGCACAAGATGTCAACTCCGCTTATGGGTCCCATGTATGGAAGTTGAAGGTCAGTGCCACTCAGAAAGTGACATGGCAGTGCAGCTGGTACTGCATCGGTTGCAGAATTTGTTTTATTAGTATAAACTTAGACAATGGATACAGACAATAACTGAGTACAGAATTATTAATGCTGCTTGTAGTAAAATAAGTAAGGGTCAACTTGTAATACCCAGTTAAACTAAGTCAGTCTGGGTGTGGAAGGTCCCCCTGAGGATTGTTGCCAACAACATAAAAGCAGACTGGAGGGGAAGACGGTGGGCCACTGATTCTCCTGGAGAAACTTGTCTCACTGGTTTTCCTGATATGAGCACAGCTGTTCTCATCACTGGAGGAGCTTAGGTCCTTGATGTCACTGAGGATGACTGCAGTGGTTTTCAGGGGAGCTGTGGTCCTTACTTTGAGCATTGCTTCCCAGCTCGGATTCTCCATCCAGCTGGTGTACACTTTCTAGTTTCCACCACTGACCTTTGGGCCTTCTTAAAGCAGATCTTCAGACATTGTTTTGGGTTTTGGGTCACTAGCTGGACTCATGCAGGACATTAGTGTGGGATCCAGGCCCACAGCTGGACTCTTTGGCTCTGTAGTCAGTGAACAAATCTCTTGTGATCTTCTGCATTTGACTTTTTGGATGAGTCTTACAAAATAATACTGTAAATTTCTGTCTTGTATTAAATGTATTTCCTTGCAAACCCTAACTGCAATGCTATATGAAGCTTTTCCTTTCTGCCAAGTGAGAGGTAGAATAGATGCAGCTCCTTGTGCTGGTCACCAAATGCAAGATACACATGCCTGCAAACACAGCTACAGGTGAAAAGTGGCCCAGAGAAGAACTCTCCAAAAGCTTCTGTGGTAAGGAATGGAAATATTCTTTGTTATCTTCACAATTATTAGTATTCAATGCATCATGAAAACACTCTATAAAAGTAACTTTCTTAAAGAAACTTTATTGATATACAGTTGCCTTTAACGAACTCCATTCATTTGTTGATCATTTCAAAAGAGCGAATTTTGTCTTTTAAATATCTTTGACTATTGATTATGTTATTTTTGTTTCTGGTTCCTTTCACTTAATGTGCAGTATTTTTTCTTTACCATTTTATTTCATATTTATTCTCAGTCAATTATTCTTCCTTTGAGTTGTAATACTGACAAAACCCCACTAAAACAATTCACATGAGCAATAATAAGTTCAAAGAAATCAGAAGCCCAACCAAAGAGAATTAATCAAAATAATCTTACAGTTGGCAAATGGCATAGATGCAGTGATTCCATTTTTTACTATATTGGCTTGGCCTAGTTGCCTTGTTTTAACCTGGGAATGCTAGGCACATGCTTTACTTAGAGCTACCTTCCCAGGAGCTTCATTGCTTTTAAGTAGATAATGTTAAAATTCTTGGGAGTATGCCACAGTTGTTCGCCATGACAAAAAATTTTACAAACTTGGATTAGGCAACAAGTTTCTTCTCCCTGTGTGAAGCAGTAGTGTATCATATCATGACTTTTTAATGTAACAACCATGTAATGGTTGGACAAATGCACTGAAGAATGTTCTAGCAGCATGGGATACATCAAGGAACATAGAAGATGATGGTCCTTGTATTATAAATGTTAAATTTATTTGCCACATATTCTTACATGATTACTTCCCAAGACAAGGCTATATTCATGAGTCCCAGTGGTCAGGATGCAGATTTCAACTCACTAATTACTTCCAAAGAAGAGTCGGGAAGAGTCAAAGACCAGAACAGCTCATTTTAAATACAAATGTCCTTCTCTACAGAGCCACACTTTATTAAAATTGCCTTTTTAGGGGCCGGGGCATAGCTCCGTAGAAAATTTGCCTAGTATGTAGGAGACCTAGGGTTTGACCACCAGAATAAAAACTAAAAGTAAATAAGAATTGGCTTTTAAAAAATGGTCCACATTACACATTTTATGCTCTGTAACAGAGTGTGATAATTTTTAAACCACTGTCTCCATTCATTCATTCATTCCTATAAATTACAATTTAAGGTGAAAGGAAAGCTATAATTAACCTTTACTTACCACTGGAAACATATGAAAAATGCTCTCTCTAATTGGGATTTCTTTTTTACTCTCCACCTCATAACTCATATTAGTTCCAACTGGAGTGTTATTCTGTGAAACCACGAAGTTCTGAACAGCATCGCAACAGGAAGCAAGTTTTGCTCTGCAGTGGGGAAGAATAAGAGTAAACCATGGAGTAAAACTAAGAAGCCAAAAAAGAAGGACCATGGGGAGAAGGTAACAGAGGATTCTGGGAAGAATGGGGGATGAAAAGAAAAAAGATGCATTATGTGTATGTACCAATCACCATAAGTGTAACCATTATGTACTGCAAGCATGTACCAATGTAAAGCACTGCACTTAAAAAATAGCATTCCTCCATATTCACTTTTAAGAGGCAGATAAATCATTTTCCAGGATGGCAGTTTTACTTCAATTCTAATGAGCCCTGGATGGAAGGGTAGAGATGTGGCAGGGTGAAACGGAAGAGCACATTGAACAGATTCAGATGGGTATCGTCTCGCAGAGAGAAAACGTTTGCGCCTCTCAGAGTGCTAAGTGTAAAAGCAGCCTCATAATGATATTGATATAACATTAAAAAGAAAAATGAGATGGCACTGGAACAATTGCCCCTGATTCATGGTTTTCACTTTGTGCAGTAAAAACCCACGTCAAGTAGGTCTGAGGATATCACTATTTGTCTTGACATTTTCAAGACAAAGAGATCATATTTGCATAATTTTTATGGTAGTTTACTATAGTCTTATTAAGATAGCTTCTCTTATGGTGACGTAACTGCTTATAACTACTCTATTTTATGACTAGTTATTGCTGTTAATTTTTTACCATGACCGTGACCTACTTATAAATCAAGCTAACTATGTAAGTATGGGAAAAGATAGAATATGCAAGGTTCAGTATTGTTTGCAGTTTCAGGCACTCAAGGAATTCTGGAACATATTGCTCCCTGAGAGTATGGCGGAACAACTGTATAAGTATTTCATAACAATTATGAAAATATAGGAACTAAATTAAGAGGATTACAGTCACCAAGATAATATTCATTCATTAAGAGGTAAGAGCAAAGAAAACAATCACTAATATAGTGACTTTTAAGTGAATTTAAAATTATGCAAAGCACAGAACAATGTAAATTAGTAACAAGTTGCATTTCAAAATTACCATTATAGGGCCAGTGAGATAGCTCAGCAGTCTAAAGCTCCTAGTTAGGCAAGCTTAGGCAATGGCAGGGACCGTGGTTCGATCCCCAGCACCACATGCTGTGACAACTCCACCTCCAGGGCAGGCTGAGCCAGCCAGAACATAAGTAAATAAATAAAGTTTAAAAAAAAAAAAAGCAAAAATGAAGTATAAGGTCCCTGGATTCAATCTTCCATATCACACCCCCCAAAAAAATTACCATTATAGGATGACACATTATGATGAGAACGCAGATTCAGGAGGGAGATTTCAGGGGTCTTCTGACGTAGTCTTTGGCTATGTCAGGTTATTGTCAAACTATTTAGAATTTATATTTTGTTTTGTAAATCACCAGGGATGGAAATTCTGAAATATCTCTTGATAATTATTCCAGAGTCTAATTGACCTCAAAGTCAGGAGATTGTTCCATTGTACAACTAAATTATTTCTTCCTAATTTAAATCCCTTCCATTAGTTTTTTTCAGAGACTCTTCATAGAAATATGTCATAGAGTTGAAAATAGTAATCAAGCACTTGATTAACCTTTCAATCTTAGAAGAGTTTGCAGTGCTTCTCTCGGATTTTCCTAATAGGGCCAGTTGTTCATTATTTTAATCACTCTATTCTTCATTAAACCTTGACTTATTTCTCCATATTACTTAAAAACTATGTATGCAAACTGAATCCAACCACAGGACAGGGGACAGGGGACAGGAGACAGGAAAAAGTCAATGAGAAACAATGTTACATTTCTTAAAAATAGGTCCTTTTCCATGCAGACTGGATTCTGAAGGTCACAGTCCAGTACATGTTCCCATTGAATTTGATGCTTTTGAAAAAGTACAATGCTCTAACTTGGCATGAGCACTTTAAATTCAGTCTTCCTGAATTCCAATAATTCTCATAGTCTCAAATGACTACAAAAAGTCAAGGTGATATTATCTGCATCCCAATGCTAAGGTTTTCAAAAATGCTTCTTATCAGTTAGCCTAGTTCATAAAAATGGTATATTCTCCCTAGCTGAATTCTATTAAGAGCTTATTATTTTATTTTGTATTTTAGGGAAGGGTCTACAGAATGTTCAGGGTCTCACTACATAGATCGGACTCATAGTGATCCGCCTGTTTACAGCCTCCCAAGAGCTGGGATTACAGGTGCATGCCAGCACGCCCAGCCTCAATTAGGGTCTCAGCATGCCCAGGCGTGGAGCTGGCATGGCAGGCTCGTCTTTTTTATTTTAGAGCTTGTCATTTCTCAAAAATAATTTATGGAGATTAACGAAAGAAAGTGATATGGTGTGTAGTAAAAAACACAGTGTTAAGTAGTTTTTAATTACAAATTTATTTTTTTATTACTATTTTTTTTTTGGTGGGACCAGGGTTCAAACTCATAACCTTGCGCTTGCCAGGCAAGCACTTGTGCCACAGAGCTATCTCCCCAGCCCCTTTAATTACAAATTTAATTTGATAACAATTCATGTAACACACTACAAACTCAGCCTTGTATGTTTATCATTTTAAATGTCTGTTTTATCTAGGATTTTGAGAGAAGACAATGCTTCAAATGTGCAAGGTTATTCAGTGCTTAAAAGAATGTTGCATCACTAAACCACTAGCAAGAGTTTCTTTTGTGTATTTTTATTATTTTTTGAAATCATATTTTAAAACATATCATTATAGAATTTTCAGACCTACAGGATATTTGAAGAAAACCAAAAGAACAATGAAGACTTGAATAATCACCAGCTTTGATAAGCTTTTTTAATTAGACATACTCTGTTGTGAATCTATCAATCCGATATTTTTGTAGGTGCTACAATTCAAAGTAACTGGGGGTCTCACTACCCTCCGTTTCCACTTTTGCCACCAGCTCCCCATGTGCCCGCAAGGCTGGGCTATCTGTAGTTACTTTTCATCACTGTTTAGCTTTGTCTGTTACAGAATATAAACAGAATCATACAGTGCATTTGCTTTTGGATAAGAATTGTGTTCACTCAGTCTAAATATTTTGTGATTGATCTATGTTGCTGTGTATCCATCTTATTTCTTTTTATTATTGAATTGGATGTACAGATGTGACAGATTTGGCTTAGCCATCTGCCTTACACATTCTAAGAAATCACTATCAAAAGTCTACTTTAAAGACCTAATCATACATAATAATCTCCTCAGTGAAGTGTCAGCATAATAATCCACATCATTTCTGTAGCTTGCCTTTTGTTACAGACAAACAGGACTTCTGCATTACATAGCAGCAGATAAATTCATGTTGTCTATCATTTCCTAGCTCATCTCTGCAGCAGAGTAGTAAGGAGCACTGGTGAAACACCACTGAGCAGCTTATAAGGGTGAAAACACTGTAAATGGATATTTAAAGTCTGTTATTTCATTTCTGTCACTCCTTACAAAGAGCCAGTTATGATCTCTGGTCACCCCAAAGACACGTTCACATTAATGAGTGTGGCAATTCTTCCCTTCTTGTGAGAGAAATAGTATCCTACTGCTGTTAACTAGAAAACATGCCATTTCTGTGATAATGAGCAGTCTGCGCTGCAGTTTCACTCTCCACCTCAGTAACTGTCACAACCACTTCAGCAGCAGCCCAAGTCCCACCTTGCTGGCGCATGGTGAGCTTTCTAGAGCATCTACACAGCCATTATCTTATTCAATTCTCTTCACAATCAGGGAGGCAGACAATACGATGATTCTCATTTTAGAGATAAGAAAATGGGTTGTGAGATGCAAAGTGACTTAATACAGAAATGAAGGTTGTAAACAACTATGGCATTCAAGTCTAGTCCAAGTTAGAGGATTGAAGCCGAAGAAATGTCACATCAAGCTACCTCCTTTGGCTTAACTTTTGCTTTGCACATGGTAGCATGAGTCACACAGTAAGGGTAGAAACCTTGCTGCTCACCTGTCCAGGGAATGCGAAGGCTGCCATACAATTTAGGTACATTACATACTTACTACTTTCTTCACATATAAGCAAAACCGTGGAGTTCTTGTTTTCACCTGGAGGACTTACAGGCTCTCTGTAGGACCATAATTATCAGATGATGTGATCAATAAGCCGCCAAGTCTTTCTCCAGGCCACCTGCAGCCACTTCCTCCACACAATCCAGTTTTAAAAGGGAATACATCTTCTCTACCCATGGCACAAAGGCCCAGAATTCAAAAGTGTCCATATTCTTTCAAAAGCACTTAACTTTTAAGGAGTAGATTTTTCCCTGAAGAATCCCGCTTAATACATGTAGCTTTGATCTATAAACATGGAATTCGAATGCATGCTACCCCATCCTTGGATCACAGGTGGTCTAATGAATATACTTTTCAGAAGACGGTATGAGGGTATTTGTTAAGATTATGGGAATTCTTTTTTCTTTTTCACCATATATGCATTTAATTTAATTTTACTGTACTTTATTTTATTACTCGCTCAGATTGCCAGGTCAAAATTTTTCTCTGATTCTAAATGGAATGCTTCCCGAATTTCCACGAAATGTTAATGACTCCTTAAGGCTTCAGTGGACAGAACAACACAGGACACTCTGAATACTAATGACCTACAGCCTGAGCCTTTGGCTACCAGCTATTTCTTCTATTTATTAAGCTCCCTGAGACTCCCCAGTGAGATGTGTGCACTTGGGGTCAAGGAAAAGCTGCACGTGTCTTCTGTGTATTAACCAGGACCTGCGTCCCCAGGATCCATTCATTATCTGTGGTGCTAATGAGGGTTCCAGCAAAATGAGTCTGAAAAGGTGAGCACCTGCAGAAAGGCAGAAGATTTCTAACCATTTCTCATACAACAGTTCAATGTGCTTCAGTTTCACCAGTACCACATCATGCCTAGGCAGGTGCAGACCAACCGCCTCTACCCTGTTGATGCCACTATCTTTTCCTCTCATTTAAACTCATAATGAACAGAGATTTATTTAATATCCCTCTCTTCATTCTTTTCCTCTGGTCCCACCCTACACAATAGAGTTTAATGACTGATCAATAATTTGTAGCATTTAGTGCCATCTCACAATGTGCTAAGGAATTTCTGCACATCACCACAGTTGAGCTCTACCATAACTCTAAAGTATAGGAGCAATAAACCGTTTTACAGATGAGGGCAATTCAGGCTTACAAAGTTGAGATTACAAATCACATATTGATTGATTGATTGATTGATTGATTGATTCATTCATTCATTCATTCACTCATGTGATTACACCAATTAAATACTACATGAGAGGTATCCTGTACAACTGGTGAATAAAACAGTCATTAATTTTGCTGCTATAGTGTTCATGATATAGTAGGAAAAGTTACAAGGACATATTTTAAGATAGTTAAGTGGCAAAGTTATGACCAAGAACTTGCATCGTCTAAAACTCACTGTAGTGCAGGCCTTCCATAGGACCATGATGGGCGGTAATCCCCACAAGGGATTTGGATTTCAGAGGAATGAACGCGTGTGAAATGTTTTGGCTTGAACTACCACACTAAATTCGAATACATGTTTCTGTGTGTTCAAGTTCCTAGTTGAAAACATTTCTTAAATAATGCAATAAGAGAGTATATGGGCTCAGAGGGCCTTGGCACTGCTAGTTATGACACACTGTACAGAAATGCCCCTGCTCAGCATCCGTGCAGTTCCATGCCCCAGTAACGGCATGGCCTCTGTACATACAGGCTGGATGCATTTAGCTGGAGGAGCTGAGGCATGAAGAAGACTGGAGACAAGCAATAATTCAGTGCTGGAGCTAGAGACCACGCCATCTCTTTCAAAGCCATTTCAGGAATGCTGATAGTTTGCAGGGTTTAATTGTCTCATTAAAACTTAGCATTGTGTGCTGGCTTATCAAAACTTGCATACGATCTGGAATCACATCATTTAAAGAATAATGGCAAGGAGGAGAGAAAGAGAGAAATTCTCAGACAACACTCAGTGCCCGGGTCTGTTGTGGAAGCTTTTTGTTCCAAGGCATGTTGACAAACTGGGGCTCACGTGGAAAGAACAGACAGAATTTCATGTGGATAGAGAGCTCGTAATGTCCAGGCTGTGGAAGGGCATATTCGAGGGACTCAATAACTGTCTTCAAATCTTAGGAACTACACTGAGAAGGATGAATTAGAGTTAATTTGTGTAGTTCCATGAGACAAAGCTAGCACTTCCAGGAGCTCAGGCACCTCCAAAGTTCATAAGTTGAAATTCTAACCTCCAATATGATGTATTTAAGAAATAGGGCATTTCACAGGTTGCTAGGACTAGATCAGGTACTGAGAGTGGAGTTCTAAGGAATGTGAGTTGACAGTGAGCAGCTGGCTGCCACCAAGAACAACAACCTCTCTCAAACTTAGGAGCACAGCTCAGCCACCCTGATCTTGGACTTGCAGGCACAAGATTACATGTTGCATTAGCCACCTGCTTTATGGTATGCTATCAAAACTCAAGCTGACTAAGACCAGGATCAATACTCAGGGCAATTCAGCTCACATTTATTAGGTAGCCAGCAGATGATGTTCACAATCTAAGGCCATAAGAATTATAATTCATAAACTACAAACAAAAACATGACTACAACTTGCATAGGCCATGCTGCCTGGGAGCTTACTTACACTAAGAAAAAGATAGACTATGTAATCGGTCTTTTGCCATCCTTTCAATGTGGCATGGACTGAGGTAAGAAGATATCACGACAAGAGCATGTGACATTAGGGGAAACCTTAGCAAAGGTGATGCTAGCAGAATACGCAGCATGCAAGAGGCTTTCGATGAGCAATTGCTTGCTGGTCAGCTTGTGCTCAGGAATAGATCCCTCGGTACCAGAGCATGGAGAAAACAGCCAGAGAGCTCAGAGAACAAAGCTGGCTGGAGGACCAGGGAGATAGCTCAGTGTACTAAGCACCTGTTCACGCAAGTGTAGGGACCGCAGTTCAATCCCTGGCACCACAGGCCACACTGGCCCCACCACCAAGTATGCTGATACCTGCCACCAAGTCCAGGCATAGTGAGTGGCACACACCTATGATCCCAGAACTGGGAAGGCTGAAAATAGGAGGATCACTGCAAGTCCAAGCTGTGTAGTGAGACCCTGTGCCAAATAGAAAGAAAGAAAGAAAGAAAGAAAGAAAGAAAGAAGAAAGAAAGAAAGAAAGAAAGAAAGAAAGAAAGAAAGAAAATGAAAGGAAAAGAAAGCTTCTCGCTTCTCAAAAGTGATCATGAGGCATGACAAGAGGGACTCTCATTAAAGAATAAGTTAGGCATGGTGGCGCATGCCTATAATCCCAGTACGTGGGAGGCTGAGGCAGGAGGATCAGTGTTAGTTTGAGACCAGCCTGGGCTACAAAATTGAACTAAAGGCCAGTCTGAACTGTATAGCGAGACCCTGTCTCAAAAAGACAAAAAGACAAAAAAAAAAAAAAAAAAGTTGACATCAAGAAAGTCATTTCAAGTTGCAGAGAAGGAGGCAGCTTTGTAATTCAGTAGGGGAAAAAAACAAAAATAAAGGACAAATAAAGACTGTTGGAGACAAAACAGCTGGGTGCTGAGGGTCTTTTCTTGGAGTTCTCTAAGGCTCAGCACCCCCAGCAGAACTCACTCATTTCTCAAATATTCATCAAGAGCATTTCATGTCCAGTCACAGTGCTTGGTGCAAGGAACAAAGAAATAAATGAGGCCCTGAGCTTGCCCTTCTCTTTTTAGGGACAGCAAACTTAGAAGCGAAGTATAACACAGGAGAAGCTTTGAAGCAAAGCAATGAAGGTAATTAATAGTTGCTTTTCTGTTTTTGGTTTTGAGACAAGGTATCACTTCGTAGTTCAGGCTGGCCCAGGCTGGCATGGTGATCCTCCAGCTTCAGCCTCCTCCTGAGTGCTGAGTGCTGGCATACCAGGTGTGCATCACCACTCCCAGCTTCTCATTAATAGTGTTTAACTATGTGAAAAAAGTCAGCCAAAATGGGAATCTTTTCTCTACAGGGTCATTAAGCCAAAGAAAAGAAAATCAGAAGAGGTTTACATAAACAAGGACAATTTGCCACCCCCACCCCAAGAGTAGGAGGAGATATCATGTCCACAAACTATGTAATCCTCCTAATAGCCCTGTAACGAAAAACCATTGTCACCATTGCTATTACCATTTACAGAGCAGAAATGAAATCAGAGAGGAGAAGTGATTTGCACAAGGCCACACAGCTCCTGAGTGCTGTGACTGTGATTCGGGAGTCCAGTCAGTATCTCAGTGCTCCTAATGCTGTCCGTAATGCTCCCTGAACATTGCTTTAGGCATGCACAAATAAGCTGTGGCAGAGACCAAGAGCAGAAGTCCACATATAGTCCATCCAGTCACTGTCACGATACATGTGGTATAAAGGTAACCATCAAGGGAAAAGGGAAAATCTGTCTGCAGCATGAAATACCTTGGGAATTGAGCCTGGATATAAAAACAGATTGGTACACATTAGACATACATAATAATAACATTCATCATAAGGAATTGTACCTGTATATGATATATCCAGCTCCTTCCCTTTTCCCTATTCCCTTCAACCTCCCTTCCCCTCATTGTCTACAAAGGCTTTGTTTCCATTTTTTTCCTTTTATCCTTTTTCTTTCCTTGCCTCTTCCTTCATTTCCCCTTCTTGCCTTCCTTGTTTCCTTTTCCATTGGAATATTTTTTCCCATTTCAAAATATCTGTTATACATTTTAGTCCTTACTTACATTTTCAGTCTCTCATATCAGAGAAACAATGCAGTATTTACACATGTCTGCCTGATTTATTTCACTTAAGAGTGTGGTGTCAAGGTGCATCCATGTAGCTAGTAATGAATGTCTTGAGCTTTTCTCTCTTTATGGAAGAGTACTAGATATACACATATTCTCCTTTAATCATTCATCAGTTAGTTGATATGCACATGGGTTGTTTCCAAAGTTTAGTATTACAAATTGCAATGCTATAAACATGGGTTTGCATATAATCCTATGGCATGATGCTTTTAATTCTTCTGGGAAGATATAAAGAAGAGGAATTTCTGGGTGGAGTGAAATCTCTAGTTTTAGTGGTTTTGGAAATTTCCTCATTGATTTCCACAGTGGGTGGAAACCCATCTACACTCCGATTGGCCATAGAAAAGGGTTCTTTTTCCCCACAGACCACCAGCAGTTGTTTTTGGTTGATTTCTTAACAGTAGTCATTTTCTTTCTAGAATGAGATGGAATCTGACTGTTGTTAATAACCAATAATGTTGAACGCTTTTTCATGTATTTATTTGCCATTTCTACTTCTTCATCTGGGAAGTATCAATTCATTTCAGCTGCCAGTTTTTGGATTGGGGCTTTAAACTTCAGGGTCTAATTTTTTTTTAGTTCTTTATATATTCTAGATATTAGTGCTTTGTCTGAGGAACAGCTGGCAAAATGTTTTTTTCCCACTCTGTGAGTTATTCTTCACTCTTTCAGTTGGTTCTTTTGTGGTGCGAAAGCATTTTAATATAATGAAAACCCAGTTGTTGATT
>PVKN010027490.1:0-13511 GCA_004027915.1 Capromys pilorides | reverse complement strand
GTACTTCTGTTCTTTTTCTCTACCCCACCTGACATTACTGAGAATATTTGAAATGTCTTATAGTTTTATATTTATATGAAAAGAAAAAACCTAACAGCTGTATAAAAATGTCAGCTGCTTCCTTGAAATTTGATTACTAGTCCTAAATCGGTGGGCGTCTTTGTCTTGGTAAAGTTTATTTCTTCCTATTTTCCTATTATAATGATATTTTTCTCTATGATCTTTTTCTTCTCTTTATAGAGTCTTACATAATTTCTATCCAGTAGTACCCTGAAGGTGTTTTTTTTTCTTTCTTAATCTCTGTCTCTCTTTCTGTCTCTGTCTCTCTCTATCTTTCTCTGAGTCTGTCTTTCTGTCTCCATCTTGGTCTCTTTCTGTGTGTCTCTCTATATCTCTCTCTGTGTCTCTCTGTTTCTCTGTCTCCACCTCTGTCTCTTTCATTGTTAGGGGAAGGGTTTTCATTATGTTGTTCAGTTTGCCTTGAACTCAAATCTTCAAGCCTTTGCTTCCCAAGTAGCTGAGATTTCAAGCTTGCACCACCACATGTGAATATTCTGAGAGCCTTTCTTAAGAGTCCTCTCAACTACTTTGTGTCAAGAGATTTCTCTTTTCCATGTTATATATATTTCTCCAGAAAGTACCAAGATCACATACACATACACACACATTTACACACGCACACACATTCAAAAGAGAATTATAAATGTCCAATATAATGAATATCACGTATTCATGTCTTAAATGAAATCTGTGGAATTGTTGCATCAAAGAGGATCACAATTTTTGAGACATAATTCTGAACTTGTTCTCCTGAAAGAATTACCTATTGATTTCCCAGGAGCATGTATAAACACAAGTCTTTCTTTCTTTCTTTCTTTCTTTCTTTCTTTCTTTCTTTCTTTCTTTCTTCTTTCTTTCTTTCTTTCTTTCTTTCTTGCACTTCTTTGATTCACGCTTGTAACTTTTTTTCTTTTTAATATATTTGATTGCTGCAGGGTCTCACCATGCATCTCGGATCACTGTGATCCTCCTGCTTTCAGCCTCCCCAGTGCTAGGATTACAGGCTGCACCACTATGCTGGGACTCTGGCCCTGGGGGTGGGGCTGGCACAGCGTGTGGTGCTGGGTATCAAACTGCGGTCCCTGTGCTTGCCTAAGCTTGCCTAAGCAGGTGCTTCAGTCCACTGAGCTGTCTCACTGGCCCCGAAGCTTGTAACTTTCATGCTTAATGCAGTTGTGATTTCAGTAGCTTCAGGAAAAATAATTGCCAAACTGATACAATCTGAGAATATCCTTGCCATATGCAAAGTAAGAATGCTTATATTATTAAATTAAAAGAGTAGGCAACTTCAAAATGAAGTAGGTTTTACTACACCATGGTGAAAAATTGCTTGAGACGATAATTTAGAATGCTACATTGTGAAGACATAGAAAATATAATTTGAAATCAAATGATACCTACAAAATGTGAACATGATGATTTCATGTAAGAATCAGTTTGGCACCATTTTGCTAAAATAATTGCTCTGTTTGAATCACTTTTTTATTTCCTATCGTGAGTGTCAATTCATATTCATTTCTTTTGCATGTACTTTGGAGAGTGCATGTATGTGTGCATGCATGCATGTGTGTATGTGTGTGGACATGTATGTATGTTACTGGGGCTTATCCCCAGGCCCTCTGCATTGAGCTATCTTCCAGCTTCTGTTTATTTTTTAATTTGAGAAAGGGTCTCACTGAGTCCTTAACTTGGCCTGGTTGGGGTTGACTTGGAGTAGGAGGGAGTTTTCTAAAAATTGATACTGTTGTAGGCAGCTGAATTAGATAGAAACATTATAGGCAGTTAGACAGGGCCAGGCTCTAAAGGAGACAAGGTGGAAACCAAGGCGACTTGCAACTTCGGAAGTGACAGATACTCCCACTTTGGGCCATACCTCAATATAACAGTAAACAAAAGTAACCTCATACTTCCCTATGGATAGGCATCGAGCATTGACATTCTATATATGTATCAATCACCTTGAAAGAGACCAAATGAGTCACTAACCCAACCCCCAACAGGAGGAGACTTTGTCCCATATTCATGCCCACTTGCTACGTGACTCACTTCCCCATTTGGTGCTGGATTTAATCAATTTTATCTGAGCAGTGGTGCTTGCAATCTCTTTGGTTGACCATAGTTTTGTCCCAGTTCACGCCCACCTAAGTGAGTTCCCTTTTTCTCCACCTTAGACCTACCTCACCTCATGGTTTTCCTCTAAAAGTCCCGGAAGAGACAGCTTCCTTGGGACAACCTGCTTAAGCCTCCCGCCCCTCTCCTGTCCCTCTCTTGGATAGGAACTTTCTTTCCTCCAATAAATATATTCTGCTCATAACCTCTGCTTGTTCCTAAAATTCATTCTTTGGTTTTAGAGAACACAAACTCGTCCCAGGTACCTTTCAGGTTGGGAGTTCCGTTTCTCCTATATCAGTACAGCTGTGTCATTGCAGGTGTTAGTGCTTCTCATAAACACACAGTCAACACAGAAGCTCTCTTCTCCTTCTCAGAAACTTCTACCAAAATCCTAAACATCCGCAGAACATTAGGGCAGCTTATAGATTCTTTGAACACTAGAGGGACATACATAGTATATCAGTTAACTGCTTTTGTTTTTGCACTGTGGATTGAACCCAGGGCCTCCACACTGAGCTATAACTCCAACCCTGTTTTTATTGTGAGGTTTTGAAAAATTTGAGACAGGCTTTCACTCTGTTCGTAAGTTGCTAAATTGCCCAGGCTGGGTTCCAACTTTCAACGCTCCTGCCTCAGCTGCCGTGGTGCAAGGCTGCCGCGCCCTACCTGCTGATATTGTCAGTGAATTCTTGCTTAGGATGAGGCTTTCGGCAAGAGAGACTGCATGGCAAACCCTAGTCCACAGAGATGGCTAGGTTATCTGTGACGAAATGTGACAATTTTATTCTGTGAAGAAAATGGTTATAGATTTAAAAATCCAACCACGATTCTGACTTTAGTTTCACAGTTATATTCAGCATACAAAATAAAGACTTGACTCCAGTGTCATGCAGAAAGGGACTCCAAAGGCTTTTGTTCAAATTGCTGGAGTAACTTCATGCAAATATAGGTCCTCAGCACCAGTTTATTAGACGCATACCTCATTGCTTAAGTATGTATGAATGCTCAGGAACCACAGTATTTTCAAGTATAATGGCCATATCTAAAGAGTGCTTTAACAGGGAAAGAAGTGAAAAGGTGATTTTGGAAAAAGTGCAGTGTTTCAAAGAAAATTTGTATGAAATAACTAATGTGAAACAGGTTTTAAGCTTCTCAAATCTCTTTACTTCAGTAGCTTTATCCAAAAGGAGAATAAAAAACAAGCTAAAAAGCAGTAAGACTCTGTTTTTAATACTCTACGATCTAGGTCTGCTTCTCTATTTAGTTTGATAACAGAAACCATCTTTGCTTTCGCGTATGGCAGAACCCTAACTGGGATTTGCCTTTGGAGTCTCCTAAGCTCATTTTTATGCATCTTTCTGTGTACTGCTTTTTGAGAAGTTATCTTTTTTTTGTTTTGTTTTGGAACCAGGTAGCTTCTCTTCAGTGCTTTTGTAAGCATGGCTATTCTGAGTCTTTTACAGAGACAACCCATCAGAAAGAGACTGACACCAAGCCAGTACTGAACTTCAGAAAAAAACCAAGAATCCAGGAACCCCTAGAGGCAAACCCTCCTATCTGAACTCTATTAAATTCATTTTCTATTTTATTCAAATTACAAACTCCCAAGGCAGAAACTGTCACATTTGAAGAGCACATTTCAAAATAAATTAGAAATATGCAAAAAAGTCTTGTGTTTGTCATTTTCAGTAATATGAAGTATTTTATAAGTCATTTCAATTTTGTTACTAAGAAGTGTTGGCTCCACACAGCACATTTTTGATGTCTTCAGTGTTTTTATTAATTATTTCATCTAAGCTATATAACACATGCATTGGGATGAAAATGAAAATAGCACAGAAGTCTGGTTATAGGGAAAAAGTACTGAATGTTCTACCACAGGCCTACCTAGTCTATAGGGAGCAACTCTAACAAGTTTCTTCCTCCAGATAGCTTAGTTCTTTTCTTTCTTTCTTTCTTTCTTTCTTTCTTTCTTTCTTTCTTTCTTTCTTCTTTCTTTCTCTTTCTTTCTTTCTTTCTTTCTTTCTTTCTTTCTTTCTTTCTTCTTCTTCTTCTTCTTCTTCTTCTTCTTCTTCTTCTTCTTCTTCTTCTTCTTCTTCTTCTTTTCTTTCCTTCTTTCTTTCCCTCTCTTTCTTTCTCTCTCTCTTTTCTGTATTTAGGACAGGGTCTACAGGGTCTTACTACATAGATTGCACTCAGTGATTCTGCTTTCAGCCTCCCAAGCACTGAGATTACAGGTGTGTACCACCACATGCAGGCTGAATTGCATGTCAGTGCCCTCCGGACCTCTACTTTTTCAGACAAGAAAATTAGCTCCTTATCTGTCCTTTTCCCTCTTTTCCTATCCTCTCACTTTTCAATCAATCCAGTTGTGTCAATCCAGTTTCACATTTAAATTGCAAATTTGGAAATTCTGCTCTCTGGTTTGCAGCTACAATCAGTATTTGTGTGTTTTGCTATTGCTTGATTCTCAAAAGTTGAAAGCTGCTGACATATGGAGTATTACAACTATGATATTCCTGGCTGCCAAGGGGCCAGTGTTAGGATTTCTTTTCTCTCTGTATGACTTCAAACCATGGCTTCCCTTTTGCTGGGAAGATAATGGAGTTGATCCCCATTCTGCATGAGGGTTTCCCACATGGAGTGTTTGGACTAGGCTTACTTTACAGTCCCTCCTACATTCCTCGATTCTCTTGCAAGTTTATTCTACCATTTCCTCACCAGGAAAAATGTTAGGGCTCTTCCACCAAAACCGCAGGCCCTCAGCTTCTTTTAAAATCTTTTATCTACCTGGGCGTGGTGGTGCACACCTGTAATCCCAGCACTTGGGAGGCTGAGGCAGGAGAATTGATTCGAGTTCAAGACCAGCCTGGGCTACAAAAGTGAGCTCAAAGCCAGGCTGAACTGTATAGTGAGACCCTGTCTCTCACACACGCGCGCGCACACACACACACATACACACACACATGCATGCACACACACACACAACCTTTTATCTACTTATTTTGTTTGGTTTTGTATTTTAGGGAAGAGTCTACAGGGTATTCAGGATCTCACTACTAGATCAGACTTGTAGTGATCTGCCTGCTCCTAAGAGCATGGATTACAGGTGTGCACTACCATACCCAGTCTCAGTTGCCCTCTCAGTGCTCCCCAGGGGGCAGGGCCAGTGGGGCAGGGCCACCTAGGCAGGCCTGGGGATCGAACCCCAGGCCCCTGCACCTGCTTGCAGGCGCTTTCATCTGCTGGGCTATTTGGCCAGCCCTATTTATCTATTTGGTACAGGGTTTCTCTACTCAGCTCAGTCTCTTAGTGATCCTCCTATCTTAGCCTCCCCAGCGCTGGAGTTACAGGTATGTACCACCATACCCTGTTTTGGTATTTGGCTCTGTGAGGGGCTGGCATAGCATGTGGTACCAGGGATCAAATCTGGCTCTTTGTGCTTGCCATGCAGGTGCTTAGACCTCTGAGCTATCTCACCAGTCTTTTTTTTCTTCTTTTAAATCTTTTATTTCATAGCTTCTTTTGTTTTTTTTTTTTTTGGAGAACTGGGAATTGAACTCAGGACCTTGCGCTTTCCAGACCGGCACTTGTGCCCCTGAGCTATCTCCCCAGCTCTGGACAGCTTCTTTATTATTATAGTTATACTTAAAATCTACTCAACAGTGGTTTGCTGTATTGCATGAGTTTTTTTTTTTTTTTAAATTAGTTGTTTAGGTTGCCAGATATAAATCTGCAAAAGGGCCAGGCATGGTGGCACATGCCTGTAATCCCAGCACTTGGGAGGCTGAGGCAGGAGGATCAATGTGAGTTCGAGACCAGCTTGGGCTACAAAGTGAGCTCAAGGCCAGCCTGAACTGCATAGCGAGACCCTGTCTCAAAATAAACAAACAAACAAACAAACAAACCTGCAAAATTGTTTTCAAACTAAAACAAAACAGGAGCCTGCAGAGATAGCTCAGGGGAAACAAGCATTGACCTGGCAAGTACTGGGACCTAAGTTTAATTCCCGGCCTCACATGCTGTGTGCGCCGTCTTGGCCCTGGATGCAATAAACAAAACAAAACAAAACAAAACAAAACAAAACAAAACAAAACATCACCAAACAAATGTTATAAGAAATTCAAAAGCAGTAAATAAATACATAAATAAAAAATTAAGAATTAACTGCTCCTTTCAAGAGACAAGAAGAAATCGGCAATGTAATTATTCAAACTATCCTGCATATATACATAAATAGGTCTTTTTCCCGTCTTTCTTTAGTGCTTTACCTCATCCCAGTTTTTATTTTCCATTGAACAAATTCTTTCCCTTTGTTTAATTAAATTTTGCTTCATTTGTAATACTTTTTCTCCTTTTTACTATTTTGTATTTTTAACAAATTAAAAAAAAAACATAAATCCATTTGATTTTCTTGAAACTCACTAATTTCCTCTTAGAATATTTGAAACATAATTTTATTTTAGGGTCTGGCTTCTGGTAACTGGGTCTTTCTAGATCGCTCTGTCTTCTCCGTATCTCACGTTCTTCCTAGGTCATGCGAAGTCGCCTGCCGCACGCATCTGCCAGGTCCTTTCTGCCGCTGTCTTCCATTGTCGTGTGTATGTTTTATACAAGCTGGTTGCCACCAGCTCCTTCTCGGTTCCTCACTACTATTCCGATTGCTTTTTCTGATTCCTGAATCACATATTTTCTTTGAACATTTAATTTTTTTTTTTTCCTGGAGAGAAGAATTCTCAAACAACTCCCCAAGAAGAAATGTTGGTGTGTTGTCTCTGAAAATATTTTAGTCTAAGCTGACATTAAACTGGTGATTGACAGCTTAAGGGGCCTGAAGGCCAGGAGCAGCCTCCCTCAGATCCTGAGTGGCATTTCTCTCTTGCATCTTGTATCATGTGTTCCAACAATTTTTTTTTTTTTTTTTTTTTTGGTCTCTTTGATACGGGGTCTTGCTATGCTGTTCAGGCTGGTCTTGACCTCACTTTTGCAGCCCAGGCTGGTCTCAAACTCACATCAATCCTCCTGCCTCAGCCTCCCAAGTGCTGGGAGGAATTTTCATGTTGACCTGACTTACCCAACCTTGGCCTTATTTTCTTCTGTGATATTTTAAAGATTTGAACCTATGATTTCCTCTCCTTGGTTTCTGTCAATTATCTCTCACCTCAAATCTCCTCATGACTCCACTCCCATGCTGTTCTGTCCTCAAAAGGATTTCAGCCTTAAATAATCCCTTGTTAATCTTTTTGGAAAAGAGAAAATAAACATGTACAGGTAGCCCTGGTCTTGAATCAGAAAACTGTATCAATGCTATTAACTCTGTCTCAATTAAAATTTCAATACTTAATGTCTAATGTATTGGTTTATATTTTTGTTATGAGTGGTATCCCTCATAATGACTCTAATTATTTTCTTGATATGTCACATGTGAAAACTGGGAAATCAGAAGATGATATAATTTATCAGACTGCTCAGATATTAGGTGATATTTACAAATCTAAATGTATCTGATTCTAAATACCGTGTTGTGAGAGTTAGCTTAGATTGTGTCTACTTGATTGGCTTAGGAATGTTTGAGAATTAATATTGCACATTTCAGGCTGTGACTGGGTAGGTTGGAAAGATGTGACTTGGGATACTCTGTGTGGTCTTAGAGCTGTTCCTCTGTTCTGCTCCCCAGACACTAAGAACTAAGCAGTTTCTCCTTGTCCCACCCTTCTGCCATGGTGTCCTGCCTTTGGAGCCTACCTGGCTGGCTGGCATTATCTTTCTTATATGGACAGCCATATTTGCTCCTTGGAACCCTTAAGAAAAGATAGATCAGCACAGATTTCTCAAAACAGAAAAGTGACAGACTCCTTGGTCACCTTCACACAGGTCTCCTTGACTCGGATTCAAGCACAGAGAGAATGTAGCTGGATACATCGCTGTGTGATGGGTTAGGCTTACTGGGGGCTCGGAGATGATGTCCAGGAATGCTCAGAGCATGGATACTGGTGAAAAATACAAATTAATAAATACATATCAATTCCATAACATGGACAGAACACTAGTCATAAGACTGCACTAAATATAAAGAAAGAGGTCATCTGTTACTTTTAAAGAGGGATAAAGCAAACACAGCTCTTTAGAAAGCAAGATGTAAGTGCCATACCACAAGCATGAGATGCTAGGGAAATTCTGTGGAGAACTAATCAACGGTCAGGGAAGGCCTTTCTGGGAAGGAGTTAAAAGGAGATTATTTATAAAAAGGCTTTGGGAAAAATTCATATTTGACATGGGCCTTGTTCAGTGGATGGAATTCTAACAGAAAGAAGGCATCTTAGCTTTATTAGAAGCAACAGTGAATGACAAATATTCTAAGAGTAGAAAGAAGTGTACAGAATTCTTGGTCATTTGGGAAATGCATCAAAGAAAGGGCCTTGCACATGGTAGGTTCTCGTTAATGCAGTAGGAAATGACTGAACTCTTACTACGTGAAGAATTCCCATTCTTCAAGCAAGCCCCAGTAAGCCAAGGTAGCATAGTCATGGCCATTACCACAGTCACCTTCACATGAAGCAGGCCAGTAAGTGAGCAAACATACAAAATAAATGAGCACTGGGCTTGTTGCTGAAGAGTAACGCCAGCCTCATGCAGCTATGTGTATTCCTTAGCTCACCATAATTGTTTCCATGCTAATTTTTGTTACATTATTAAGAAGGAAGTAAACAGAGTGGGCCGTGAAGAACATAGAGACACAGGCTTTATTAGCAGGGATTAGGAATGATCTATTTACTTACACATTTTGACAAACTTGAAATCTGAAAAATAGCTAAGCCACATAAAAAGTGGAAGAGATCTTCAAAGGAAGAGGAGAGCAATGGTCAGAGGCAGAACATTTGGGAAGGGGGTTACAGGGGGGCAGCACTGGCCTGTTTGGCTGCAGAAGTAGACAAGGAGAGACTTAGGAGCTAAGTGTGGAGAAGGAAGCAGAAGTGTGCTGAACCTGTTTTTTTAGCCACCATAACACTAAACAAAGATTTATAAAATGAGAGCGGGTGTGATAGCTCAGCGGACTAAACCCCTGCTTTGGCAAGCACAGGAACCAGGGGTTCGATCACTATTCCAGCATGATGTCCCAGCCCTGGCCCCAGAGCACACTGTGCCTCCAAACGATTCCAGACACAGTGGTGCACGCCTGTAATCCCAGCACTGGGGAGGTCAAAAAAAAAAGGAGGATCGCTATGAATCTGAGCTGCGTCAAAATACATAAAGGTGAAAAAAACAAAACAAACAAACGAACAAACAAAAAAAAATCCCAAAGATTTATAAGATGGGTGAAGAAACAAAAGAATAAATAGGTACTGAACTATTTCATATGTTATGAAATTTCCCAACTATTCTTGCCCACTGCATATGAATAGTTCAGGAGATGATGAAAATGTGATGTCTGTATGCCAGTCAAGGGGATGGCATTGGCATGGCCACGGCTGCCCACAGAGTGGCAGGAATTAATACCACGTGAGAGTAAAGTGACTTATTGATAAATCTAAAATTTCAAAATGATAATGGTAAACGTGAAACAAAACATGGCCCTGCTTGATGCAGAGCCCAGAGTGACTGCACAGGTCACATGTCCACAGAGGCCATGCTAGACATGGCCTGGAACCTTTCAAGGGATTAATTGTTCCTGACCTAAGGAGAGGGATTCTCTAAAAACTAAGTAAAATCCTCTTTCTCTACAGTTTCAGAGAGCAACTGAGTGGTGGTGTGAAGTGCAAAGAAGGTGGCTAATGGGAGGAGGGGCCAAAAGAGACAGTAGAAGGGCGATTCTGGGTGGAGAAGGCAGCAGAGCTTGACGGGTCGATTGGAAGGAGCTTCCGGGGTTAACGCGGCCACGCACAGTGGGAGCTACTTGTTCACTATCTGACAGTAAACTCCGTAAAGGAGTTTAGGAATGGCCACCCTGGGCAAGCTGCTTGGGTGCACGCGCTGCTTGGAGTTGCATGCATTGTACCTAAAGACAGCAGGTGCAGGATGAGGCTTCTTTGAGCTGCTCCTGTCTGCCTAAGAGGAGATCCTTCCTGAGGAACTGAAGTTTCTTTCTTTTGTCTTTTTGAGACAGGGTCTTGTTATACAGTTCAGGCTGACAATGAGCTCACTTTTGTAGCCCAGGCTGGTCTCGAACTTGCACTGATCCTTCTGTCTCAGCCTCCCAAGTGCTGAGATTACAGGTGTGCGCCACCATGCCCAGCCCGAACTGAAGTTTCATCTTCTCCCAGAGAGTTTTGTCCACTAGCGAGCGTTCACTTATATGGCAAGAGAGGAAGCCGAGAAGTCAGTGCCACGCCCTGATAAACTTGTCAACTGTCTCTTATGCCTCTATGGTCCCTTTCATTTTGCTGCAAAATCATGTATTCGTGCCTAAATCGCCTGCATCACTCTACTCTGTCCCATGGCAAAGGCGTAAACGCTGCTGATTCTCACTGATTTGTTTTCTTTCTTGTGATCTCTCTATGCACACATGAACTTGTGCACATTTACTCTCATTAATCTACCTTCTGCCAGTTTATCAGACTCAGTTCCTGAACCTTAGAGACAGAATAAGTCTTCCCTTGGCCAGGCAGCATCAGACCTGCCAGGCAGCGCCAGACCCACCAGGCAGCGGCAGGCCCACCAGCACCAGACTTGTCAGGTGAGGGTCCTCAGGCCCACCGCCAGCACAGCCTACTGTCATCAGGCAGCGCCAGGCCCGCCAGCACCAGACTCACCAGGTAAGACTTCCAGCCCACTGCCAGTGCAGCCTACCAGCATCAGGCAGCGTCAGACCCACCAGGGCCAGGCCCACCACGTGAGACATCCTTTGGCTCATGGTCAGTGCAGCCTATCACCCAGTGCCAGACCTGTCAGGTGAGTGAGACACCCCTCCCCCAGCCTACAAGCAGCTCAGCAGTTCCACAAGCCTGGTCTGAAGGAACAACCTGCGGGCATGCAGTCCTGTACCAAAGATCACAGCTACTCAGAATGATACAGACAAGGAACAAAATGCAATCTCAGGTCCCGAGCCCACCTGAAACAAATATAGGAGTCACTACCATACAAGAAATTGGGAATCATACTGCCGAAATCTCTGAATTCATAGCATCTGAAGTAAACAAACAAATGCAGAAATGTGTAGAAGAACTCAGATTGGAGGAAAGCTCTGAAGTTAAAAAAGAAATCTTTGAAGTACTACAGACCGAAGTTAAAAAACAGCTGCAGAAAGCATAGAGGGAATGAGATCAGAAATAATTGCTGAACTTGAAAAAGTCATTTCTAAATCAATAGCGACTAAAGCAAAACAACTACAGAAAGGTAGAGAGGAAATGAGAACAGAAACAACGTCTGAAATAGAAAAAGAAAGGATAATTATAATGAAAGACTTAAGTAATATTAAAGAATACATTGATAAAAAATTAGATAATAGAAAAATGATG
Source organism: Capromys pilorides (assembly GCA_004027915.1). NCBI lineage: Eukaryota > Metazoa > Chordata > Mammalia > Rodentia > Capromyidae > Capromys > Capromys pilorides. Next base: position 1,884 of record PVKN010027490.1, on the reverse strand, counting down.
GATTCTATGACTGAGCAATATAAGAAAGAAATAGATCACCTGAAACAGTATCAAAGAAATATACAAGAAAATAAAATCTCCATCACAAGCTGGCAAAACCATAGGAATGAAAGTGAAGATAGAATCGCAGATCTTGAAGACACACTTGCAGCTAGTGAAAAGGCAAGAAAGGATCTTTTAAAAACAACCAGGATGCAAGAAAAAATAATTCAACACCTGCAAGATGATGTGAGAATGAACAATGTCAAATTAATGAGATATGGAATCAATGAGAAAGAAGAAGTCAATACAAATGATATAAAAAGAATATGGGCAGAAGTAGTAGCAGAAAACTTCCCAAATATGAGAAAACAATCAGATATTCAGGTAACTGAAGCATACAGAATGCCAAATAACATCAACCCAACTAAAAACACATCATGACATATAATAATCAAGATCCCAGAAATCCAGCAGAAGAATAACATACTAAAAGCTGCTAAAGAAAAGAAACAGGGGCCGGCGAGATGGTTCAGTGGTTTAAAGCGCCTGCTTAGGAAAACTCAGGCAACTGCAGGGACTGCGGTTCAATCCCCAGCACCACATGCTGCGCCAGCCCCACCCCCAGGGCAGGCTGAGCCGGCCATAAAATAAGTAAATAAACAACAACAAAAAAATAATAAAAAAATAAAATAAAGCCACCTTTGTTAAAAAAAAAAAAAAGAAAAGAAACAGATCACATTTAAAGGAAAACCCACCCGAATAACAGCAGATTTCTCTTCACAAACCATGAAATCAAGAAGAGCATGGAACACAGTGCTTCAAGTCCTCCATGAAAACAAATTTCAGCCCAGACTGCTATACCTGGCAAAACTCTCTTTCAAGTATGAGGGAGAAGTGAAATACTTCCATGATAAGGAACGATTAAAGAATTTCATGACGTCAAAGCCAACACTACACAGTATACTAACAAATATTTTAGAGAGGGACCAAAACGACTTGAACTTAACAAATGCGAACAAAAAGATCCCACCAAACAGGACAACCAATTAAACATAGGAGAAAAGTGGTAAATAGTAGTAAATAAAAGTCATGTCAATAATAAGACAATACATTTCAATTATAACTATCAATGCAAATGGAGTCAATTCTCCAATTAAAAGAAGTAGACTAGCAGAATGGATAAGGAAACAAAACCCAACAATATGCTGTATACAAGAAACACACTTAACTCATAAAGAAAATCATAGGCTAAAAGTGAAAGGATGGAAAACAATACTACAAGCTCCAGCACCTCAAAAAAAAGCAGGGGTAGCAATCCTGTTTGCAGACAGTCTAAACTTCAAACCAAGACTGATCAAACATAACAAAGAAGGCCACTACATACTGATGAAGGGAAAAATTCAGGATGAAGAAGTAACACTCATAAATATGTATGCACCCAACACGGGAGCAGCAACTTATATAAGACAAACCTTAATGGACCTGAAAAATCTAATATCCATTACTACAATCTTAATAGGAGACCTTAACACTCCCCTATCTGAAAAGGATAGGTCAAGCAAACAAAAAATTAGCAAAGAAGTAGCAGAACTGAAACAGAATTTGGAAAACCTGGACTTAGTGGACATACACAGAGTGTTCCACCCAACCTCTTCAGAATACACATTCTTTTCAGCGGCACATGGGACATTTTCTAAAATAGACCACATATTAGTCCATAGGTCATGCTTAAGTATATGCAAGAAAGCAGAAATTATGCCATGTATATTATCTGACCACAGTGCAATGAAATTGGAAATAAATGACCAAAGAAACCATAAGAACTCCAGAAATACATGGAAATTAGACAACACCCTTCTCAGCAACCAGTGGGTTACAGATGAAATTAAACAAGAAATTAAA